>JAWWES010000002.1:3105151-3145579 GCA_035583135.1 Lophotriccus pileatus
AAAATCACCAACAAATAAATAAAATCACCAAAAAATGCAACCAATAAAAGAAAGCTTCTGTGGAGAGCCATTCAAAACCAGGAGAATGTTGATTTTTTTTCTTCCCCATTTGCTTTTAAAATCTATTATTATAATACTGACTTTATGACTGTAGAACCAGACAGCACTTCTGCCAGCAATTCACTGTAGCTGAGGACTTTTCACTGTGTCAGAAATTCAGACCTGTAATTGCCAATTTTGGAGTCTTTTGTCTCTGTAACATTTTCAGGGTTGGAGGTTTGGAGTTTTGTTGAGGTGGTGTTGATGTATTGATAAGGGACACAGAATAGAACCCCCAGCAGTGTTCCTTGGCACTGCAGAAATCAGTGTAATTACAGTTTGGGCTGGATTGCCAGAGCTTTGGTGTGTTGTTAACCCTGAGACTTCTCAGAAGGTGCTCCAGCCCCATGACTGGACTGTAGCAGTGTTACCTCAGGCTTCAGGTAATGAATTTCACATGCTAATAAGTGGGTATGTGAAAATGTATTTACCTTTGGGCTCTTTTTTTAGTCTGTTTTCATTCATACTGTATTTCATTCATACTTGTATAGAATGTGGATAAAGCTCCTGTAGAGGTTGGCAGTGTGACCTTTTCCTTTGCTCGTCGTTCTTTGTAGTACTGATGTTTTAATCATGCAGTTGTACAAAATAATACAATGTAATTCAGGCTTTTACAGAAAAGTCACTTAATTTTCCATTTCTCCTTTAAGCCTCTGTGCATTCAAGTTTTTGAACATGTCGGTAATAACGTGTTTAGACAGTTGTTGCTGGTTTAAGCAGTAAGAACTTGGCTGTATGCATTTCACAGTCAAGTAAATGAAATGGAATTCAAAATACTTCACTAATAGAAAAATCATCTAATTCTGGTTGAAAATTGAAGATGGGTTTTCAGTAATACCCTGCTTTTATTTAAAAACTTAATGCCTTTCTGCTCACCCAAAAGGCAAAACTCAATGACAAATGATGGAACTGCAGTCTCTTCTTACTTTGTGTCATGCCATTGTCAGTATTTTATTCACACCCACTGACACTTCTTGCATGGTGCAATAACCTCAGTCAGCAGGAAATGCACAAAATAAATAATTGCAACTTCTCCATCAGCATAGCCCTGTTCAATATGCTGCAAGCTGAATAAAATGAGAAGAATTAATGGAGTTACAGGCAAAAGCCCCAGAGCAATAACGATTCGGGGATATTAAATTAACAAGTAATTGCATTAAATTAAAGTCACAGTCCTGTCTTAATTCACAATACATTTCTTACAGCTAAACTGTGGGCTTCTGTGTGTCTCTTGCTCTTGGGGAATGGAGCTTGAACAGATCTCCCACTCCTCTGCAGCGTGACCCTACTTTAGCAAGAGCTTGCATCCCCCTCAGGCAAGCAGAGAAGGAAAGAAATTGGGAAGGAAGGTGAAATAAACTTGTGTCTGATGAGTAATACAGTTCTGTTGACAGTATTCATACTTATTACTTTTATTTCTTGAAGAAATAGAGATTTATGAAGTGATGTGCGTGACACTCTGTGTGCGTGTTTTGTTACTGCACTCACTTTATAAATCAGTGGCCACGTGAAAATGAGATGAGAGAGAAAAGAGATGATGTGAAGTGCACAAATGGGGAGAGATTGTCCTGTGATCCCACATTTACTGACGATGGAGCATCTCTGTGATGAAGTGATTTTTATTACTGTCAGAAATATGGGAGGGAACTAGAATCAGTTTCCAGTCAGTGATGAAATGGATATTTGTAGGGAATGGGGCTGTGTGAATTCCTTTGCTTCTGGAAGGGCTTTTGTTTTCAATGTACCTTATTCTTACTGAGGTATTTCAATGGTCTATTTGTTTTTCAAATAATGGAATTTTTACAAGGTTTCTTTCTGATGTAGAACTTGAAAGTAAAAGAAAGGAATCAATTTACTAAAATTCAGCAAGTAAAGGTGACCTACCCTGAAAAACTTGAACAGGTTCTGCCCTGTACCTCTGAATGCTTCTATTGATGTATTTTGATGAAAAGCATGTCATGTTGGCTTTTCAGATTTTTGGCAGAATGTGGTAGGGTGACCTGTTCAGGGCTATTTAAAAAAAAATCTGATGTTACTATTCCCTGTGCTGTGTAAAAATTGTATCGCTGTATTAGTGAAGTTCTGTAATACCTCATGGAACTTTATTGGAATTATTGGAAAATAATTTTCTTATGGCTCCCTTTAGTGACTCGTGTCTAGGATCAAGGACTAATCAGAGTTGCAGGCTCAAAATCTACAAACCTCCTTCAGACCTTACATCACTTCAGCTATAAATGTGTGAGCAAGGAGTGAGAAACTCTGCATGTTTCAGTGCCTTGCATGTTCAAGAGATTTAATTTCCAGTTACTTGAGGAACTGCAGCTGGGATTTTCTGGAGCTTGCATTTGACATCTCCGAAGTGTTGAAAGGGATGGTTTGGATTGATGTGCAGTCACTTCCAGAAGTGATGTGGTTTCCTTTCTATACCTGTGTATTAGGTAACATCTTTTAATTTTATGCAGTAAGTAAAAAATACAGGAACCATATATACTGAAACTTACAAAGAAATATTTGAAGATTTCGGTGCTGCAACATAAATACTGTGTCTGTGGCACTAATGTTTTCTTGAAAATTGGCTTTAGTTACCATGTGGGTTTTATCAGCTGCTAAATGTAATTATTTTTACCTGCCTTGAGGTAATTCAAACTACTTAATTTTGTTTTAAGCAAATAACCAAATAAACAAAACAGTCAAAGCTAACTTATCTTCAAGCTGTTATGTTTAACAATCTTTTGGTAGCAGTGAGCCAGGGAAGGAAAATTTGTGCACTAAAACTACCTGTGTATCAGAGGAAGCACATATGGTGGGTATTAGAGCCCTATTTCTTCCATGAATCCTGTGTCATGTTCAGTGTCATGGACTTTGTATATAAAAAACCTTAAAAAGGCCTTTTGTGGGATTAAAAGAGCAGCCTGTGACTTGAGCTGCTGCAAAGATGAATGATGAAAATGAGTCCGAGTGTGCTTTACATTCAAAGGCATGAGGGAATAATGACCAAACCACATCTGCTGAGGTCACATCAAAGATGAAATTTCTGGTTTTGAACAATTCAAACTGTGGAAAGTGCATGGAATGTAATTACTTAAAAGTGGACGATAAAGACATGTACAGCCATGCTGAAGGGCCAGAGATTAAATGTTCTGACCAAAAAGACACCAATTAAAGAGGGAAGAGAACATGAACATTCCTTAGAAGGAGCCATATTAATGGGTAATAACTCAACAAAAGTCACTGCTCTTACTCCAGAGCCAATTCTGTATCTGAGGCGTTTCAAGATCTCTGGGGAATAAAGGTGGCAACATGAGGTGTGTGCTGAAGAATAATAAGCAGCTGGGTGAACATTGGTTAACAAAAAACACCATTGAGCAGACTCTGTGCTTAGACTGAAACTTGGTTTTCCAAGGAGGTGGGGGAACAGCCTTTATCTTCCCTCTTACCCTTCACTTTTTGAATAACTGCTGATGTCCAGAATGGTGAGGTGTTGGGGTGGATCTACATTTAGAGTTGCTTTCTCTGGATTTTTAGGGTGGCCTTTCTTCTTTACAAGAATATGTCCAGGCTATCTAATCTTTCAGATGTGGAAAGCTTCGGTGTCACTCTTTTTCTGTCTGTGAGATTCAGATGAGTTAGATCTAAATGTTAGGCTGTGTTACAGTTCTACAGCTCAGGGGATAAAATGGGCAGACACAAAGGCACTTGTAAATCTGGCCTTGTACACAGGGACTCCTGCAAGGCTAAAGGCCAACTTCTGAAAAGTGATCCTTACTAAATGCAGGAAAACCTGCATTTATGCTTTAACCTTGCTTAGATATTTGTCTTAAAGTAGTTTTTCAAATATCACTTCAGAAATTCTTCCACTCATCAGGATTAAGCAAACCAAATGGACATCCTTACGCACAAGGTTTCAACAGTTTTATTTCAACCTGACTTTTCTTCTTGTTCCTCCTTTAAGAGGTGAGAACCAGTGAGGTAAGATGTGACTGCCACTCCATCATGGCCTGAGATAACTTGGGAATCAGTGGTGATCACGAGCCCAAGTTCTGAACACCAGTTGGAGAATTTGTGGTGAAAGCGAGTGGTGATTTTGCTTAGCTGATGTTACCCTTGTCTGAGTTGAGAGATAAAAGGCCCGAGTACCCACAAAGTTACTCCAAGGTACAGAATACCAGCTTGAAACAGTGACTTTCTTCAGTAACCTAGAAGAATAACCTTGAGGAATGTAACCTCCTGTCCCAGTGTGAAAGCATTTTGTTCCTTTCGTGTTTGTGTGTAGGTTAAAAAAACATTGTCCGGAAGTTTTATGTTTAAACTTGTAGAGTCATTCCTGGAGTCCTAAAGTAGCATTGCTTAGTTTGCTTTTGTTATGGTTGTCTTTTTGTTGTTGTTGGCAAAGCTGGTCCAAAGAATTCGGTGCAGTTTGACACTTTGTCTTTGGGCTGTGGTATTTTTACGTGAGACTGGGTTTGCAGAAGCCCCGAGTCATCGTGTCACTGGGCAGGGTCCAGTGCTGTATCAATAACAAATTCACCTGTCACACCGGAATTGTTAATCTATATCACTGCCATCAGGCAAGTCTCTTTCCTTATGTGAATGCTTGAACTGGAATTTTCAGCAGTATTTGGGGTCAACACTGACTTCTTGTAGGAAGAAAGGGTGCATTGATATAACTGGTGTACTGAATACCTTGTGCGATTTCAGCTAGTGGTGTGAGATGCGTTGCCTGTTTCTGCTGGGGAGGGGTTGATGCTGTGACCTCATACAGCTAATCTAAAGCAAAGGCTTGTTTTATTAGAGGACACTTGTTTAAAGGGAAAAAAAAAAAATGGCATGATGAGGGTTCAACCCTGAGTGTGCCAGTACACTGAACTGAAATTTATAACTGTGTGTGTGATAATTATGAGCAAATGACCATTATGCAGATGAATTTTTGATAAAAGAACGATGATCTTATCTCAATACGGAATATTTAGGCTGTTCTCTATTGACAGAAAATAATTTACCATCTCTAATTATTTTTGTGCAGCTTCTGAATGGTGATGTGTGCAACAAAACTCACTTGTACAGGAGCAGTCAGGGGGTGTGTGTTCATGGATAGCAGCAGATACTCTGCTCTGACCCTTTTGGGCCTTGAGAAGTGAGGATACAGCTTGGCTGGGCTGAGACGGCTCATTCTGTTCCGAGAGTAACAACTGCTGGAAGAACAGCAGTGCTTGTAACTCTGTTAGCACCACACAGATCTACTTCAGCGCTTTCAACAGCTGGGTTTTTGTAAATTCTGTTGTAAAGCTTTACTGTTAAAAATAGTTTTTTTGGTTATTATTCTCCATGGGGATTTCGTGGCTTTCTCACAGAAGAAAAATGGGAGTATAGAGTAGAGTTTCTCTTTAAAAACTAGACTCTAAGATATTTTTTTTTTGCTTTACAGGAGTATAACTGCACCTTTTTTTCTTTTCCTCCTGTTTCTCTGTCACCAGTGTTTTTCTGACCTTAGAACTGAGTCCAGGAAGGTAATTTTCTAAAATGGCAAAGTTTATTTCAAATGTAGGCATGTTATTCCCTGCTGTCACCGGTGATGGTACCCCACAGACAGTTACGGTTTAAAAATTGAATCTCTGTCCTGCTTTAATTGCCATCTGTATCTGCTGTATCTTCTCTTCTGGGTGAAATGACCCCATGTGAATGGGATTCCCTTGAATTCCAGAATGGTGAATGAATTCCATCATGTTTTCATTCAACCAGACCAGTTAATTTTTGATTTTCATTGCTGTTCCATCTGATAAGCAAATTATAGCGGGCAGAGTCCTTGATTTCCAAGTACAGCCCTCTAACCAGTGTGCACAGCCCGGCAAAGCCTGCACCTGTGGGGGAGCAGTGCCTGCTCCCCGGTTGGTTTGCAAAATCTGAATTGTTTATTGGTCAGCTCTAACCTCCTGACTGAGGGGCAGGTGAGTTTATAACACTTCCATGCTAAGAAAAGGGCTCACGTACTGGTCCTGTAGTTTCACTTCTAGCAGCATCTGTCTTCTCCCTTCCCCTTCTTTTTTTAAAAATAAATTCTCGTTAGTGTCAGCAAAATTTCTCTGCTCATAATGCGGTTTCGAGACTTTGCCTCTGTCACCTTCAAAATCTGTGGTCCAAGTCTCAGAGTAGCAGGAGCTGTAATGCTGGGGGGGGGAGGGGGGGGGGCAAGGCAAGGCAGACATAAGTTGGTCTGTACAAGATGTGGGGGATTTTACCATATTTTAGGGGAACTTTTGAATTTGCAGTTGTGTCCCAAGCACGGATTTCTGTCATGCTGCACCTTACCCATTGTCAGCATCAGTTCTTGCAGTTCAGGAGTTCAGCAGTTCTCAGAGCACCCCCACTTTGGTATCATTGGAGTGGAGAAACTGAAAATACTTGCTCTTTTTACTTCCTCCAGAATTTTAAAATAAGATTGTTTGCTATTAGCCCTTGCACAAGTGTCTGAGTTGAGAACAGAAAGAACTACAAAGGCTGAGAAACTGTAGCTGAATAATAGCTGTTCCCAGTGGCCATGACTGAGGGGTTTAATTTGGCAGACTATGGATAAATGAGCAGAACAGTGTCACTTCAGTCAATTCTGAGAAGTTAATTAGACTTTGCTTTGGTGTGTATTTTTTGTTTTAATTTTCTTTAAATCCATGTCTGTTAAGTTTTCTGCTAAATAGCAAGAATGTGGTTTATGCAGAGGCTTGGGATTTTATATATATATATATGTAAAAAGGTATAAATAATTTCTCACTCTTGAAATAATTTTAACATTAAAATGAATGCTGGCATTGTGCATTTGACTTGTATTAGTCACACCTGTTATAAATCTTCTTGCTGTGGCAGAAGACATTTGATTTCAATTACAGAAGCACTTTCAGAATTTCAAATGTTAAAAAAAAAAAAAATCATGAAAATGAGATGCATTTACCTCTATGTAACTAATGTGTAACTATTAGTAAGCTGTAGTTATTTAACCCAGTCAGTATTGGATATTTGTTAATCATTTTATGGTGATTTAGTAGTGAAGGGTAGCCAATAAAAGAGCACAAACATTCATCTGTTGGAGTTGGAATTCTCTTTTCACCATTGGAGCTCATTTGCCATCAGTCTTGAATCTGTTAGAGAATCTATTTAATTTACACCTCAGGAATCAGTATTTTCTCCTGTTTTGTAATGGCTTACTTCAATATTTCTTTTAAAAAAAACCTCATATTTTCTATAAAAAGCACAATAAATTAAGATGTACAGAAAATTTTGAGAGCATAAAAGTATATTGTAAAATACAGTTGTTCTTTTTGGGCTCCAGAAGCAACTAAGGAAAACCTAATGGAAGTAGAGGAATGGCAATAATAATTCATCTGCTTATATGAGTTTGAGGGTAATAAAAGAAATAGAAAACACTATGGAGAAATTGAATAATCATAATTCTTTGCTGGGTCAAAGGGTGAGGTTTTTCCTTTCCCTCTCCTGGAGCTGGTTTTTCCCTCTGTCTCTCCCAGTAGGTGTTTTATGGATATTCTGTTTCTTTTTTTGTATGGGTTTTCTGATGAATGGAATGTGCAAGTTGACTGATGGGATATGAATGTGGAGCTGTTATATTCTAAATTATAACAACCTTTCAAGATGGGTGACTAAAGAGTGGGAAGTAAGCTTAATATCTACTTCTCTAGGTTCCCCTTGGAATTGCATCTGAATGGGCTCTTACAGCCTAGCACCTTTTCAGTCTCTCTTAAGTAACTACTTCAGTACAGACACTTTATTTAATCCAGTTACTTCCTTTAAAAGTGTATTTCAGAGTTTTATGGAGGGTTAATGCGTAACTTTATTGTTAGAGAGCATTGTGGCCACCTTTGAAAAGGAGGGTATTCTGATTCTAACTTTATTGAATCTGAAACCCTGAAATCGCAGTCTGAGCTGAGTAAAACATTCTTTTACAGCCTAATAAATTAGTTTTTTAAAGTATTCTCACATAAGTTTGATTTCCACTAATCACCAGCTCAAGTGCTGTGTTGGCAGGAAAGAGACACTTATTGCTGTCTTTCCTGGAAATGAAACTCCACAAAGCAAGATGGAAAGGCTGATTTTTGGCAAACTGATACCTACATATATGTGCAATTGTAAACAGATTAACAAATCTCCTATAGAATACATAATATTTCGAAATGAGTACTTTTTCAGTAAATCTATGCTCAGTAATGTTGTGGACCTTGGGGATCACTTAGGATTTTTATGAAGTGCCGACTTTAAAATCTACCCACTCAGTCCTGCAATCATTAAAACTGTTAAGCCAAGTATATTTGTGATTGTGAATAGAAATTTCGCTAATGAAGTCATTTAATGTGAAGGATATGCAAAGGTAGCAAGTTTCAGATAACATGTCCTTCCATGATCCCACAGCTTTGCTGCTTTTTAATCGTGAAATGGGTCAGAGGAAAAGGAGCAAATCAGTCTCTTAGGAAATTTGCTTTAAATCATGCACTTTGTCTACTTTATGAAATAAAGAATTTAAAGTAAGTACAACATCAAATGCATCAAAATGGCACACAAGTGATTTAAAAGACCTTCAGTTATTAATTTCCTCTTTTTATCCTTTAATAGACTGATGTGTCTTCCACTACTTATTATCAAAAGGGTGACTTCCTCCCAGTAATATAATGCTTGTTTAATAAGAAATTCAGTGTAACCTACCAAAATGTAGACCAGTGCTAACGTTTATTAACTGCGCTGTTTGAACAGTTGGAAAGCTTTTAATGTCATTTTTGCAGCCATGTGCTGTCCTCATCCAACATTCATGAAGACTTGATATAATCAAATCCAGAAGTGTGAGAAGATGACATTGTGGTAATGCTTTCTATTTTTCCTGCATGCCATTGGAACAGTTCAGCGCTCAGAATCACTCCTCACAAAGCTGGTTGTCAAAGCTACTGCAAGGAGGGCTGGTGATATAAGTACGTATGTAATATTTAAAATTCGTATTTCCTAAAACTAATGAAATTTGAGGACCACAGATGATACTCTCTTTAAGTGTTCCACATATTAGAGCTTTGTTAAAAAGAGAGTAAAGTTTATAATTTAATGTATGTCTGAATTTTAAGGTGCAATTACTGTGGATTGTGTCTTGGAAAGATTTTGTTTTTCTCAATTACTAGAATGAAATATTTTATTTTAAGTTGCTTTTAATGTAGTTTTTAGTCCATTAAGTAGATAGCCTGTCTTAAGACAGCACAGAGAAACAATAAAGAGCAGATGTGCATGCCATAAAATTAATAAAGCTTACCTGTGTAAGGAAATAACCATGTTTATAATGTCTCATTTCATCCAGTTTATGTAACAGACAGGATTATTGCTATCCAAAGGCCCTCTGTTGTGGCCGTGGGGGTGTTATTGACTCACAGAATAATTTAGACTAGAAAGGATTGAAAGGGGTGTTCAGTCCAACCTGATCTAGGTTGGAAGTTAGATCAGGTTACTCAGGCTCCTTCTTCAAAAAAAGCCTGTAAAGGGCCTTAGAAATTGGCTCTGACATATCAAAGTCACTTCCAGTGAGGAAACTGAAAACTTCACTGATTATTGGAAGTTTTATATTCCATTGCTTATTAAATAAAAATTGAATGTCTGCTGCCTGCACTGGCTGTAGTGATGCTGGGTGGGTGTACTCCAGTATGGAATGGAAATAGGTTTGTGATCAGAAAGTGTAAATACAGCAGTACCTAATCTTAGTAAACATTAAAAGTCTATCCAAACAGTTGCTTGTTCCATTTGCAGTATTGGCTTTTTCAACTTGAAGGTGCTCAGAAAGAGGTGTGTTGGTGAAAACTGTCCAAAATCAGATCTACCCTTCTGTGGAAAGTCCCAAGATTGCAAAATTGATTGAAGAAACCATCATGGAACCATACGGTGATGGATTGGAGAAGGGGGAGCCCTCAGGCCTGGGTTTAAGGCCTAGTATCTGGAGGGCATGCTTTCCTACCCTGCCTCCCTGCACGTGGTCTGGGAAACCCTGGAGGGAGTCACACAGACCACACAAAGAGGCGGGCGAAAGAGAAAGTTTATTGAAAACAGGGGCCTTATATAGGCTTCAGGAGGATCAGGAAACAGCCAATCCCAATGTCTCCTGAGGGTCAGGAGAAAACCACCAATCCCTGTAGAGCTAAGCAAGGGTTAACAACCAATTAGGGAAACCAAGACACCTTGCCAGAAACTTCCCTGCCCAACAGTCATCTTGCAGGGGGTTATGAGGCAACAGAACCAGGGACTGTGTCCAGTACAAAAACCATCCTTGTAAACAACATTAAACCCTCTGTTTCTATACAGGATTTTTCCACCCTGTGTGTGGTGGACTTATTGCCACAGAACCACAAGTTAAAAATACTGGTTAAAAAACATGAAAAATAACCTTTTTTGCCTTGCCATTTCTCATAAACATTACTGCCTCGGGGGGCATGGGGGTGCTGCAGTTTACTGGCTGTTTGGGGGTGGTTGGTCGTGGTGCTTTTTTAATGAAAAACTTAAGAGCAGAAATCCTGGAAATTCTGACTCTGGGAACTCTTGGGGAATGTGTGCAGAAGCCCTTGCTGGAACATGTCAGTAACTTCACTAATTCCAGCGGGGTTTGCAGTGAATAATAAAATCAGTAAGAGGAGAGTGATCCCTGTTAGGTGCCTTGGCTTTTGTGCTTTCTGTCTGACTGGTGCAGCATTTCTGGTGCAAGTGACAGAGTCAAGAGACAATTAGGAATTTGAAAGCTGTTGACTGTCAAACATGCAGGGAGACCTTTGTTTATACTGTATCCAGTTTAAGTATTTTTATACAGCTTTTTAGTGTATTTCTAAGGCATTATAAAAAATATTTTCTTAAGAGCTCCTGAAGGCTTCAGTCTGAAAACTCTTGTCCTTAGTGCAGGACCAACCTGCTGCTGACTGCTAGTTTGAGTTGCCAGTTTGAGTATTATCCACTGAAACATTTAGTTGAATTTTTTTTTTTTTGCAAAGTTAATAAAAACTAATTGGACTTACCAATGTATACCCAAGGCACAGTAATTAGTACAGCTGCAAACTGAATATGGTGGCAAAAGAATTGTACAGAACTCTGAACTGCTGCTTCTTACCTGTTCCTAAAAATAGATAAATCAATTAAAGTGAAGGATGCAGAGGAGAGAACAGTAAATGAGTTAAGTGGGAGACCCAAGAGACAGCAGTGTTTTACATTTGAAGGAAGTTGTAATACTTTTTCTTCCTCTTTTCAGCAAGACCATCATGAAACATTACAAGGGAGGAAAGGCCTTCTCCAAGTGGGATGAACATTAGAAAGTCTAGAGAAAGCAAGCCAGAATTTGTGACTTGCCCACACAAGTTGTTTGGGACAGAAGCTGTATCTCTATCAGTGAATTGTTCAGGGCTTGAAACACTCAGTCAAAGGTAACACCAGTGTAAAAATCACATAGTAGGACAACATAGAGGTCATGGCAAGAAGATGAGATCATACTGGCAGAAAAAGCAAAATTCAGAAGTTTTCTGAATTAGCAAAAACCTACAAGTGAGCTGAAGGGAAGGAAGGAATAGGACTCCTGGAAGCAACTCAAGCTTCCCTCCTTCAGTGTATTTGAGAGACTATTGGTTTTAATGTTTATAGGAATAGGACAGAATAACTGAAGCACTTGTTACAAGAAACAACTTGAATTTCTTCGGCCTTTACCTAAATTTGTGCTGAAAGAGAGCAAGATATTAGATGTCAGGAACTGGTATAAAAAGGCATTTCACTATTGTGTTGGGCAAAGCTGTGGTTTCTCTGGGGGATCTGTTGCTAAATCTCAAAGCTGGGACAGAAGACCAGGAGTTTTAAAGTACAGTTGTGTTTGGATGTGTCAGTAATGAAGAGTCTCTAATGAAGTGCAACAATTCATTCCATTTATGTGCCTGTATGAATTGCAAATGTGGATGTTCATAGGGAGCACAAAGCTCAGTGTATGGAAAGCATTCATAGGGAGATACTCTGGGTGAGAAAGAGGGCTTAAAGTGTGAATTATTAATAGTTTATGAACAGCTCAGTCAAGCACAGCTCTCATTTAGCTCTGCTGCTAATGAGGTCTTTGCAGCTCCAGATGAAGAGAAGGTGGTCAGACACCCAGGAGGGAGTCAATTCCTTGAGAGTCCTTGGAGACATTGAACTCAACTGCACAGGCTGGTTCTGCAGGTTTGGGGGTAGGAGGAAGAGCAGCCTGGAAACAGCGGGGCAGGTTGTGATGGCATGGCTATTTCTGTATTCTGTTCAGAAATGCTTTGTATAAAATTAAATCCTTTAACCAAACACAGTATTGTTGAAGACAGGATATAAACCCTCATTGTATCAGAAGCTGTCTGAAAAGGCAAATACAGATGTGTAATTTAATATAGGTAGTGCTTAGAAGAAAATACACAGCTAATCTAAAGGGGGATTTTCTTAGGCAATATTTTATTTACAACTGAGGAGGAAAATGATGGATTGAGCACCTCACAGCAAAAAGTTAAAAATACCTACTTCCCCCCTCCCCCCAAGCCTTCTTTTTGTGGGCAGCCTTTTTAGGCATAGCAGCCATGCAATTAATTGAAGTTCACTAGGAGCCTGTAATGAACAGTCTAACACGGTGTAGCTGCTTTCATTAATAATATCATTGTCTTTTGTCAACTTTAATAGCAATTGAGTTTATCCAGCTGGAAAAAGTTAGACAAAGACAGATAGACAGGCAAGTCTGTTTACTGTCAACTGGCTTAAAAAGAAATGCAGCTTTTCTTTTTAAATATATCAAACCTGACATTTTATTCACTTTTTGGGTTCACTTTTTGAACTCTGTATGTGGATACTGTCAGAAGTTTGGCTAATGGAATGAAAAGGACGTAGTTGTGGAGGAAGATGGGTGGCACCTCATGGGAGCTACTTTCTTACTGTAAAGGTAAATATCTCAGCAGCCTAAAAAGAGGTGGAAATTAAAGGGGAAATTGAGATCACAATTAATATCTGGCAAAAAGTTTAAGCATGCATTATGGGTTTTTTTCTTGTATTAATGATTCTGTAAAAGCTATATCTCCAACATGACTTTGAACTCCCTGCTGTTAATTAGAGTGTTAGTATGGTTTTAATTTCTTAACTGTGAAGTGCTAAATAATGTCAGCATACATGTCTGTGCATCCCTTGACAGTCAGAACTCAGAAGTGTGTCTGAGAGTTCCTGGTGGATGAGGAGTGCTGTTTCAGTGCTGATCACGGGAGCAAAACCAATCCGTTGTCATGATGCCCCAAGCGGGCACTGTGTTATTGGAAGTCCTCATTACCTTTGTTTCCCCATGCTGAAATTGTTCTGTGAGCCATCCTAACGTTAATTATTCAGTAATGATATTGCAAACCTACTCTGCAATCACCCATGTGTGTTTCATCATTGTGGTTTTGTGCTCCATTAAATAGTAATTGGCTGGAAGCAAATGATCATCAGGTGTCAATCTCCACATGGATGCGTTGGTTTGCTCTTCACTGCCAGATTAGTAAGTGATTGGAAATTATTTTCATCATTTCTTTATTTTCTTGGCTTATAGCAGACTGATTGAGTTAAATGACAGCCGTTTAATAGCAGTGTTTAGTTGTAATCTGGAAAGCAGCGAGGCAATGATTGCTTTGCTGCAGTGTGGTGACAATAGTTCTGTTTCCTAATCCTCCGTGATTTACGTGTGTGTTGTGTGTGGTACAGAGGAAACACATGCTGTGTTCATCTCAGGTGGCAGTGGTGGTGGCGAGCAATATCAGCTCTTCAAAGGGCCAGAAGGTTTTTGAAAGAAGCCTTTTTTTTTAAGAGAGTTTAGTTATTCAACTGGTACTTGTTTGGTGCCGTTTCTCAGCAGCAGTTGTGGGCACAAAGGAGAGGCAAATGCCAGTGATCTCAGTGTGTTTGGTGAAAATTATTGCTGTTTTTTTTTAACAATATACTAATGGACCCAAATTATTTTGAGGTAAAGCAGTGCAATGAGTATTGAGGGAACCATGAATTAAAATCATAGAATCACAGAATGGCCTGGGTTGGAAAGAACCTTAAAGCTCATCTCATTCCACCCCCTTGCCATGAACAGGGACACCTTCCACTAGCCCAGGTTGCTCCAAGCCCCATCCAACCTGGCCTGGAACATTTCCAGGGATGGGGCATCCACAGCTTCTCTGGGCAACCTGTGCCAGGGCCTCACCAACCTCACAGGGGAGAATTCCTTCTAATATCTGATCTAAACCTATTCTCCAAAGTGTGAAGCCATTCCCTCTTGTCCTGTCACTCCCCCCTCCACTCTTTCCATTTTTCTTGTAGGCTCTCTTTAGGTCAGGATGGGGTCAGGATTGTGGTATCCAGAGTGGCACATCCCTGTAAATAGTAAATTTTAACTCTTTGAGGCCAAGGAGGTGGTCCTGACCCATTTAATTGTCTGCATTTAGATGCATGCCTGCATTATTATGAAAGTGGTGGGTTTATTATTAGTGTATAAAAAAACCTGTTAGTGTTGTCTTTTGGAAAACCATTATACCAAGAATTCTTAGATGATTAATTCTGCCAAGATACCTGTTTCTGAGGGGAGAGCTAAGAATTTGGAGGTAATATTTGGCATCCTGAGTATTGCTGAAACTCTTCTGTTCCAGCAGTAAACATTAATGATCCATTACTGATACTGCTCTACCACTACTGAAAATCTGATACCAGTATATGGAGGAAAGATGAAGCAAAGCTGGGCTGTGTATTGTACAATTTGTCATTAACTAGGATGATCTCAAGGCCTTTTTCGGGTGTACAGGATACAGAGTAGCCAGGAATCATGACACTTATTTGTCTCTTCGCTACTGGGCAGATGTTTTGTGCAGTTAAGGAAGTGGTCAAGTTTCCTTTTCAGCATTTGATAATTCTGCAGTGCCTGGGCAGAATTATTTCCTGCCTTGCTGCCTTCCTTCTTGGGCAAGGAATCAATTAGAATTTGGTGCTATTTCTCTCTTATGAGTGCTGTCATGCTTATAAGCTTTGCCTTCAGTAGCTTTTGTTTGCCCCACAATTTACTTGGGTTTGAGTGTGTGGAATTGGTAAAGAAAGTATGTACCCCCCTCCCCCCAAATTCTGGTCTCTGTGGAGCTGTGGCAACTGTCACTATATTATCTCCAGGTAGAGATAATTCTCTGTTCAAAATATGCAAATAATCATTTTCAAATAGCACTTTCCAAAAGGGCACAGTAGAACTGACAACTTTTTTTTCTTTCTTGCTCACTGAACAGTATTCAAACGTTTCATAGTAACCAAATTAATGTTTATTAATAGCATGTCAGGGGAGATGGCACTGTCTGGGCTAGGAAACAATAAAGACTGTGAGATGTTGACTCCACTGGATTATAAACTGCTGCCCGTCCTGATACATAGTTGGAGGAACACCAAAAAAGTGACAGTGTCTGACCCAGTGGAGATGTGCAGCAGAGAGAAAATCTGAAAGAAGTGTTGGAGCTTGATGTCCATTTTGATAAGGATTTTTATTATTCAACTTTTTATCATTACCTACCTTTGGGGTTGCACTAAGTGAAGGATGTCTCAGCTGCCAGAGTACACAAGGGCAGATGTGCCTTTGACTTGGCATCAATTTTCCAGATGGTATCTTGCCTTATGGCAAATGCAAATTGGGTTGGAAAATGACATAGTGACCACGTTTTTTAAAAGCAAAAAGCTATACTCTGGTTTTTGCTGAAGTTGAGTATATACTAAGTGCTATCCAGAGTATTGGAAAGTCCTTCCTGTTCATGTGAATAGGTGTATGGCAAGCAAATGTTCAACTTTAGGGTGACATTTCTCCTTGATGACTGGTACTGATCTTGAGAAGAACACTGAAAATAATATTTTTAAAAGAAAATAATAATAATCATCTTAAAATTATTGAAAACAACACGATCAAAGTCTTTCTTTGATACAGGAATACACAGAAAGATTTGTGATACCTCTCTAAGGAGCAAGGATGACCTATGCATGGCCTTTCTGCAGGAATTTGCTTATGGCTATTGTTGTACAATGCAGACTCTTTCCCTTGCTTCGAAGTACCCTCTCAGTGTTTACCTGATGCCCAGTTTGAAGCCCATGATGTGCACAGGAGATGAGCACTTGGTGGGATGGATATAATTTGGAGCTGTGTGGCAATACCCTCTGACAGTGAGTGTTTGGTCAGGTTGGGTCCTACAGCTCCTTAGGCACCTTTTAAATCTATGATTGTTTTAAAACACAGATATTTTTGCTGATGAGATTGTTGGGCCAAGAAAATGAAGGACTGCTTTTGAAAGACTTAAGTGCTGTCAGTAAAAAGTGCTGTTAAAAAAAACCCTCATAACCGAAGACTTGGATTTTGTCTTCACCATGGGTTGAAGAGTTTGTTATCACCATTGGAGTTTATTAATATGACTAATAATAATAATAGGAGTAAATTGCATGCCTTTCGGCATGCAGATTAGAGACTAATTAATCACTTGATGATTGCTCAATGCCCACCCTGAAGGATCAAGCAGTTCTGTTCTTGACAGCTGTTGTTACAGATGTAAAACTTGTAAGGGGGTTGTGGGCACATTTGGCTGCTCTATTTTGCCTCTTCAATAATTTCAATTCAGGGTTGTTCTGAGTCCAGTTTTTGCTTTTCTTTGCACTGTGGAATGTGAATCTTGTCCCACTCCTTGATTTCACTACACAGTGACGAGATGTTAGAAAGTGGGAGTTAAAAACAAGTGCCTGTATTGGCTTTCATTTTCTGACACTCACTGTACCTAAGGTGATATGTTTCCAAAATTCCCTTGTAGTATCCAGACAGAAGTGTCCCATGGTGCAGGATAAGTGTGGTGGGTATAAAGCTATACTTACAGTGATAACGGAACACCCTTTTAAGCAAAAGTACTGATGTATTGCATGGCCAAACTGATTTGTTCTAAACGTTCCTGTATAACGTGCTTGCAGATTATTTAAAGAGCATAATGACTGGCCTAGAGCAGCACTGAGCTGCTCCAAGTAGTTGCTCTAATTGTAGCTACTAATCTGTGGCACTTATTGATGGAGTTAGCTGATTTTTCTTTCTCATATCAGTGACTCTGAATCATGCATCAACTATCTGAATTCAGTGCTTGCCACTAAAAATGTTTTTTTATGGAAAAATGTGGTTTTTTGTGGAAGAGGATGGGAAAATTAACTACTGTAGCAAAATTAGAGCTTATGCTGTGTTTCACTCCTGATAAGCATTTTATTTTTACAACATACTTTTTAGCTATGTATGTTTTAACTGGATCTTTACACAACTCATGTGATAATAAACAAGTGAAAATTCTGCTAGTATTTTCTTACACACATGAAGAAATGTTCAAGGAAGATGATTATTGCACTTGTGTTGATAAAATGTAGTCTGGACTCATCAGTGCTTCCACATTTTTATGTTTTTGACATCTTAAAGACTGAGAATTTCAGTACAAATCAATACAGACTGAAATACCAAATCTGTGCTAATAATAAAGCAGGTTTATCACACCACTACAGTTCTTTCACCAATACCTTTTGGTAACATTTTGCATTTCTCAAATCGAGGGAGGCAGACTGGAAAAAACCAATATTTCTCTTTCAGAAAGATTTTTTTTAAAGGTTGTTCCTGTCATTCCCTGAAATGCCTTTTAAATAAAAAGCATCCATATCTAATATAATCTGGTGCTTAATGTGCTCAAAGGACTATCCAGAAAGCTGGGATGGTGAGATCATAGCAGCAGTAATGATAAAATACAAGCCACTTAACTGCAACTTTTGGATGCTTTTAGTATTTTCCTTTTTTTTAAAAAAATTTTTTTTTTGGTTGAAATCCTCACAAATATTTTCATCACCGTTTACAGCAGAAAGGCTTGAGTGGGTGTAGGCTTTTTGAAATACCTGGGGAGAGAATGCTAAGTGCTGCATTAGACTTTTGTTTGTAGAATTACAGCAGGTCTTTTCTGAAGTTGCACACTAAGGCTCTATCATCTATTGTTTTCCACCTTAAAAAGCAGAACGAAACCCTCAGTGTAAATTCACATTCCCAGCGGTTTCCTGCTTTCCCAGATCATTAGGAAAAGGTGTGGGTGAGATGAGAGATCTTGAGCCTTTGGCTTACAGGGGCTGTCATGCCTGGTCAGTGCTGTCTGTCCTCCTCTGCCCACAGACACTGAATCTGCTGGGTAGTTCCAGCTGGATTTGGAAGGCAACCTGGAATTTCCTTCGGAATAAGGAATACAGCCAATGATTCCCCTCCTGAGGGCACAGGCCGTGTGGTTCCGAAATTACACGGTCTGCTTCTTGGGAGCCCTGCTGTCTCCTGCTGAGGGCAGGATGTGAAGGAAAGTTAAAATCCCGATGAGACTAGAGGTGGTAAAGGGGCAAAGATGAGAGGCCAGGAAGATGAGATATTAGTGGAAGATGAGCTGCTCGAAAGGAATCCTTCCCTGTGAGGGCAGTGAGGCCCTGGCACAGGTTGCCCAGAGAAGCTGTGGCTGCCCCATCCCTGGAAGTGTCCAAGGCTTGGAGCAACCTGGCATAGAGGAAGGTGTCCCTGCCCATGGCAGGGGCATGGAGTGGGATGGATAATCTTTAAGGTCCTTTCCAACCCAAACCACTCTGTGAATCTTTTTCAAGGGCAAAAGGGATGAATTTACCTTTTTTCAGGTTATCCCATTTTATAATTATTTTTTTCAACAAAGAAGAAATGTTTGTGGTAAGGAAATATAGAAGGATGTTTGCTGTCTGAAATTACTTAGCTTGTTTTTAATTTAAAATTTTAAATCCACTTTGAGCTTTTATAATGGATTTTCTTAAGGAAGATTGTGTCAGACTTAGCTCCATGCTTTGGATTATAGTTTAGGAATCCAGTACTTCAAGAATGCTTTTCAAAAATGGTAATGACATGCTAATTATTGTGCAGAGAAGTATGAAAGACACAAGTAATTCAGGTGTTGTTGATCAGTAGGGATTATTGTGGATCTAGTGCATTTATATTTTGGCTGTGTATAAATAAAACACAAAACATATTTGTGTATTCAACTTTTTTATGTCTATTAAGTTGTTACATGGAGCATTATGGAAAATAACAAAAGCTTAAACCACCAACAGAGTGCCACAACAAATCTTTGAGTGTCAAGATTTATATTTAAGATACATGATACGGTTTATCTGCACAAAAAAATTGGCTTTTTAACTTTCTGTAACACTTGGTCTTAAGTGAACTGTTGGTTTTAAGATACAGATAAGCTGTTCTTAAACCCAAACAATTTGGCTGTCTTGATGTACATCAATTGTGTGCTCCATTAGCTGTCACTTTTTGTAGGAAAGGTTACATAAATCAGGAGTGTCTTCCCCAGAAGAAATTAAACTATGAAATTTTATTGCTTTTTTATTACTGAGCACATCACAGTATTATATTGTTTAATGAAATGTGACAGGCTTTGCTGGAAGAAATATGGTGAATACAACAGCTTTTTTGCATTTAACAAGATAAGGTCCTAGTATTGTATTTTCAGGGTATGAAATGATTGGTTAGATTGGAGACAGATATAGAAATCCACCATAATGTATATATGTATATTTTTGCAATCATCTGGTAGCTTTCTCATGATCTGTCGTTGATAGACCTTCAGAATGATAGTTTACGAATTTTTTTTAGAAAAAAAATATTTCCCACTTAGACCCATTTTAAAGTTTGTGTGTACATTAGGGATAAAACTGATTTGGTTTTACTGTCTCCACCTTCTCTTCCCAGGAAAGTAGTTTTAGTGTCCTAGACCACATTGCCAAATAACCTTTTATTTTCTCAAACTTCTAAGATATTTATTCAAGATACATTAATAATTAGTAAGATTCATATATCATCAGGAATCTATACTGGGTACTTAATATACAGATAGTGTTTAGTCATTGATTTTTAACAACCTTAATTATTTTGGGGGGGGATGTATTTTCAGGTTTTTTAATTTGAATAATGTATTCTGTTCATCCCATATTTTTGCCAACCCAGTGTCCAAATTTAATCTCTGTACTTAATTCCTTGGTCACTTTTTGACTGCAGATGCTTGTACTGGGGCAAATTTGAAATAGGTACCTTAAACAATACTCTGAGTACAAAAGGGATGTTGAGGATCCCATAATTTTTGGAACACAAAGAGCCAAGTGGAATAGCCATAGCGCTGTAGCTGTTCTCCAACAAATATTCCAGTCATAATACATGGCTGGAATGGTGTTTAAAATATAAAATTCCTGTTCTTAATGCTTTTAAAATTTACTAATCAGTCACTGCTTTTGACAGCAAGCTGTGCCAGGCCCTCACCACCCTCAGAGGGAAGAATTTCTTCCCAGTACCTAAACCTGTCAGTGTGAAGCCATTCCCCCTTGCCCTGTCACTATTTATATACACTTTATGTATAATTATATATATTTATATATATAAAATATATCCAACTGTAGCTTAGGTTTTGCTTGATCTTACTTTTGTGAAATATTGACCATATTCTAGCCTGCTGTGGGAACTGTAGTATGTTTGCAAACAGCTTGCTTTTTGCACAGGATGTTTTTTTTTACTGCTTTATGAGATTGCTGATGTTCTACAGTCAATTACATTCTTTAAATAAGAAAGAAAATGCCAATGTGCTTTCAGCAGGGGTAGGATCTCTTAAAAATGGAAGCATAAAGAAAATCCTTTGCCTTTTTCTTTTTTAGTCTTTTTCTCTGTCTGCTCAAAATGACAAACTTGAGTGCAGTTTTCAGCTGCTTCAAAATATGAGTCTGTCTTTGAGTATAAAAGCAAAGGGGGGAAAACCCCACCCCAAAAGGCTCAGTGATGAGAACAGTATTCTTTCAACTTCATATAGTTGTGACTTCAGGATCTTTCTCAGGATCTTTGGGGAGCTGTTTCATCCTCTGGCCTCTTGTCCAGGTTGTGCTTAGACAAGTGCAGTTGCTGTGAGAGCAGCACCATCACCTTTGCTGTGATCCACTTGAAGGGTGGCGGGAAAGAGATGTTTTTATTAAGTGCCTCTGACCACTGAGGCTCAACTTTATCGATGGTTCATAGTGGTACTGTGGGGTTTACCTGATTAAATCCTAACCCCCTCAAGTATGACGGTTATTTAAATAATTGGATGTTGTTTCCTCACCTGTTTCTGAGTGTCTTTGCTAATAGGAATGCACTTGTTCGTGTATGTGTGATGTTAGTGATGGTGGCAGTGATTAAAAAATATGATCACTTCCTACAGCATTTTACATTTTATTTAGTTTTGTATCTGTTCTTTGGCCTTCTGTATAGTAAGAATGAAGAATATGTAGTATTTCAGGCTTTGTTGTTATCATCCTGTCTAGTTTCAGTGGCAGTGCTTCTCAGCAGTCCAAGTTCATCAGTTTGCGAAGTAATCAATGTGTGCAATACAAATATAACTGTTGTTACTATGTAACTGAGCCTCTCAAACAGGGTTCTGTTTCAGTAACTCTCTGCAGGGAATAATTGTCACAGAGGGGTCTTACTTCCCAGTAAACTTGCAAAAGAAGTGAGATGTTAGGCTGGAAAGCCTCTAGGCAAGGAGAGGCCATCATTGTTGACTGTGTTCATGTATTGCATGTGCAAGGGCTCAGGCTGGTACCTTGATCACTCCTCAGTTGTTCTGCTGTGATTTTGTTGTGCTTTTTTAAAGTCTGAACGGTCGTAGTGGTTTGGAATTTCCTTTACATTTAACACAGAATGCTGAAGGAGTTGATAAAATAAATTTTAGATGGCAGAACCAGAAGAATTGCCCCAGGGCTTTGCAATTTTTATTACATTCCTTGCTTCATTTCCTGTTCTCCTTCATGTAATGCCCAATGCCTGCTGGGGAGGAAAGAATGCAGAATGGGAAACTTGTTCCATGTCCTCATGTCTTACCTTTCTTCATTTGTAATTTTATAACAGCATATAAACATAAGGTTTATGCTTAAGTCTGTATTTAAATCCAAATTTAATTAAAACTTTTTAATGAAAGACCCACAAGCCACTAATTTGCTATTATAGGAAAAGTTGCTTTGTCTTTTTCTTGAAGTCAAAATGTGGTTTGTGTGTTTCTGTGAGATCGATTCCTGCTGGGTAACACGTAATCAATAAAAAATATTATGATCCAAAAGCTGGTATCAAATATTGAATATTCTGTGAGTCAGTAGGTGATGTGTGTTGGTGTGTGGCCATATGGAAGCTTTGCAACATAGTTGCATAAAAGTGATATTGATTTTAAGCTCTTTAATTTATTTGCTTACAGATAAAACTAATCATCCTGCCTTCTATGTGGCTGTCATCCTTTACTGTGTCAGGAGTGGGTGTTTTGGCTTGAGGTTTTAGTGGTACTCAGATTTCTCTTTTTTTTCCTCTCTCTTTTTTTTTTTTTTTTTATGAAATAGTATTATTATAATGATGATGTTTTACCAAAGCAGTCTTAATTGCAGCTGGAACACAATACCTTTTGCTTTCCTTAGCATATGTCTGTATAATAAAAGCAGGTCTCTCCAGAAAGACTCACAAATACTGTTTGTTATTGGGATATAATATAGGTCTCTTTCCAGGACATGAGCAAACAAAATGGAGAGGCTGAACTGCTCTCTGCACAAATAAACACTAAGGGAGACTTTGCAGGGTTCTTGCTTCATTTGCTTAGGAAAGGTTGAAGGGATTCACCTGTCAGGAAAAAAGACTCACACTGAGGAGTTTGACAGAGCCAGGATTGATGCCTTTGTGATCCAAATACATTTATTTTTAATGTTGACTGCAGGATGTCTAGGGAGAAGTACATAGCTAACAGGAGAGATTTAAAAACAAGATTATCAGCTTTCTAATGTGTCCATACTTTGGAGCTTTCAACATCTGACCTAAGTACGCTGTGAATCAAATGGAAATCAAATTACAGCGCTGTACCTATTGTCTCCCATCCTGATGTATGGCAAGGAAACAAAGTAAGGGAGATATAAAATCTCTGTTTATTGCAGGAAAGCCAGTGCTTGAAGGACAGTGCTTCTAGTTGAATGCAAGGAGCGAAGACTGGAAGAATATTTCTATAGACAAATTCAATATGTTGAGACATTTAAGTGTAATGAAATTTGAGATAAAATTCTGTGATTTTTATTGATGGAATACTTAGCTTGCTGCAGGAATGCAGTGTTACCGGGAGTGTTTGCACTGCTGTACAAAATATTCTGAATATTTGGAAGTATGATTTATAAGAAAAAGGGTTCTGTTTGACAGATTGGCTTTTTTAATATGCAGTGAAAGCATATTACAAATTGGGCTTTCAACTTCTTTATTAGTTACCGCATTGGAACTGTATTCACCAAGTTATCATCTGGATGTTCATGAAAATTAGAGCTACTTGGCCAATTCCTTATGCTTTTTAGTGACTATCCAAATATTCCATGTGAGCTATATTCAATAACTCTCTGCAGGAAAACTTGGTGTCCCCAAGGGAAACTTATAAGAACATTTAATAGTGAACCAAGAGAGTTCATTTTGGCAGTTCAGAAGCTGAAAGAGGACGTGTGTTTGATCCAGGTGGTGGTACCAGGTACAGCAAAATTGTGAGGTGATGAATTTTTTAAAGATGATTCGTAAATAAGTTCTCAGAAACTTTTGGCTTGGTCTCCAATGCTCTGATCTGGGAGAGAGGCAGAAAATCTTTAAGCACTTTCACTGGCCATTTGAACTGACTGGGATTTAGATAGAGATTGCATTCATAGGGGTGGATATTGGTTTTATTTTGTGTATGTAAGTTTGTGTATTATTTGCTTCATTTGCTCTGTGAGGGTGCAAAATACAGGTCTCTACCATTAGGGTTTTTAACAGGGAGGAAGGGAAAATGGCAGCTCAGAAGGTCAGTAGGCATTTTAAATTCTTTCTGTTTGGTTGTTGGGCACATTGAAATACGGGCTCTGACAGTGCTCATGATTACGCTGTGAAATCATCTTGCTGATTGACTGGTGTTTCCAAGTTATGGAAGTTTCTAGGCCATCACTGCTGCTAAATACCATGAGTGAGTCTGAATATATATCTAAGATTTATCAGTATGAGCCCAAAATACTCTGATTTCACAGGTACAGTAGAAGAAACTTTGGCCAAATTTATCTTTTTGCATTGAAAATCAGCTATAGGATGTGAAACAAGTTGTGCAGAAAGTTTTGAAAAAGGTATGTTGAACTGAGCTACAGACGGACTTGGGAACCTTGGAACAAACCATTTGATGTTGAGGTGCCCAAGCATTGGGACAGTTTCCCAACAGAGGCTGCAGAGTTCCCGTGGACTGTGGAGATCTGCAGCATGTGACTGGAAATGATCCTGAGCATCCCGTTCTGTGTGACCCTGCTGTGAGCAGAGGCTTGGGCTGGCTGATCTCCAGGGTGCCCTTGTGACCTCAGTTATGGTGTCTTTCTGTGAACCAAAGATCCCCCTGAACGTGACCATAAAATAAGAAATTATTACTTACCAGTCCAGGAAGCCTCCTGCGAGATCTTTATTCAAATTTCAAAGTGAGCTTGAGGCTATATTTGAAAACTACATGAGTTCAGTTCAGGCCTTTGATAGTTTTCCATCAAAATGCATTAATGCATCACATTACATTAATATATTGATAAAGATGTTGTTAATTCTCCTATACTGTAATTGCTACTGACTGCAAGTCTTAAACGTACTAATTTGACACTGTGTTTTTCCTGTGGAACGTGCTCATGTTTTAAATCCTCAAACCAAGCGGAAAACCTAATTAATACATGGAAAGTATGTGAGCTTAATGAACTTGGTAATCTTCCTGAGTTCCCAGACTTGTGAAATGAAACTAAGCAATCTTTCAGTGTCTAGAAACACGATTCACAAAATACTTTAAAGGGAAGCATTCTCCCTAAAATTTCTAAACTGCAATTCTCTTCTGAAAGAACAGAAAATGAGGGATGTTCATCTTGGTTTTTTTTGCTTTGCAAGTACTGTGTGGATGAAACGCTTAAGGTATCTGCAAGAACAGCTTTGAGTTAAATAAAAGTTATCCTGCAAGTGGAAATAAATGAGCAAATATTGAGATTCAGCCTCTGATTCTTTCAGTCAGTTTGAAAAAGGTAAACCTTTGACAATCTTCAAGTTTGTTGCTATGATTTAGTAAGGAGAAAAATGGGTATTTAAGTTCAGCAGGATGAGTGGGCATCTGGTTAGCTCTGCGTTTTGGATACAAAGTACTATATTAAATATTCCATCTCTGGTTTAATGATGGGTTATTATAATGAAAAAGAAATTTGTCAGCTAACTGGCTCCACAGATGGTGTTCCCAGGTGATAGTTTTGCTTCAGATTGAGAAAAAGGATTGTTTTTGCAGTTCAGTTTTGAGTCCCACAGAATTAGCCACTCCTGACTAAGGTTTTGAAAACGATGAGGTCTTACTGCAGAGGTAAGTGTGTGTCCATTCTGTGACACTTCCAGCAAGTTCAGGCATGGACAAACAGATAAACTTTTACAGCTTATCAAAAATTAATACAGGAAAAATCAATCAGGAATTTAAATGGATCCAAAGAACCATTTAATATTTCTCCGAAGGTGTGTTTTCAGTAACTGGGAATGAGGCATCCAGCTGCTCTTTGGGGAATGGAAAAGGCTCGTTTCTTGTTGAGCTACCACAGTTTGAGAAAAGTTTCACTTGAATGATGTGGAATCATTATTATTTTTAGCTTTGGGAGGAGGAGGTGTCTGAGATGAAAATCTGGTGTTGATCAGATTATCACATCATCCATAAATTCTGTGATAGATCCACTTTTACCTTCCAAAAGGATTCCAGTTATGTTTCAGCAGGCAGATCCACACACTGCGTGTTGAACCCAGCTTCCCTCAGGATGTTGCCAAAAGGATGGAGTCGGGTTTTCTTGAAGTTCTTGTGAGTCAGGACTTCATATTTCATACGGATTATGAACCAAGGAGGTGAAACCCAGCCCTCAGAAAAATAATCTCATTACTGTGTATAGTATAATGCTAAATGTCTTCTAAAGACTTAGTTGGGTATACACTTGTGAGAGTGAGCTCTCTACTGTTGCTCAGTGATTGCTGAAGGCTTGACTTTAAAAAAGAATAAATTTCCTTGTATTCAGTGATAGTATATAAAATGAACTTGGATTCAGTGTTACCTGTGAAGATCTTTTTTTTATTTAGAAAATTTTAGGAGATGCTATGGAGTTACTTCCATGTCTGCTAGTTAAGGTTTTCTTGGACATGATGTTGATGAATCTTCAATGTTTCTACATTCCTGCTCCTCTCTCCTAAACCTTATGGCTTCAACTGAAAATGCCAACAATATACAGGCCTACTTTGCTGATGGAAAAGTTTCGTATTTCTGTATCTCTGTTCACTAAAGAATTTAACATGTTTTATAGCACACCAGGTCTGCAGTTCTACTGCAGAATACACCCATTTACAAAAGGAAGTTCACAACCTGAAAGAAAATCCAACTCTTCTTTGTGAAAAGAAACTGCTTCAGAGCTCCACATTTTCCCTTGCTGCTTTTCTTGCAACTGCTGTTATCTTGAGAGTAGATGAACAGGCTGGAGAGAAGCCTGGGCTCCAATCCCTGTTCCTCTTGGTAATTGGATGCTGAGTTTTGTGGAAGGGGTATCTGATCTCACCTGCCCAGAGTGCACAGAGACACGTTCAGCAAGGAGAGGAAGAGCAATGGATCTCACTGAATGTTTCACTTCAGGTTTCCAGGCATTCAGGACTGCAGCCTTCACTGTGGAATGGTAATCACATTCCAAATGCTCTGTTATGGTGAGTAAAAGTGCAGGGAGAGAAAGGAAATGAACCAAAAGAAAAAGCAGAAAGAGAGAAGGGAAACTTCCCTAAACTGTTGAGGTCATGAACAGGTCGTTCAGATCTTTGTCTGTAGAGAACAAATAGATAGTAGGAACTTTTATAATACATTCTGCAAATTTTAGCAGACTGTGGAAAGTGTCTGCTGCAAAGATCTGTGAGTTAGCTCGTGTTCTATTGGTAATTTTATACAGCCTGGCACTTGTTTTATTAGCAGAGTGTGCTGTGAGTTCAGGAATGCAGCAGAGATGCTCGTGTTGGGTTCCAGTACCAGTACAGGCCACAGGCTTTGATACTTTTACTTTCCATCTGAGCAATTAATTTCTTTCTAAAAACAGGGGTTTGTGTTTTTAATTTTGAATCAAATTGCTTTTGTAAAAACCTTTCATGCCTATTATTCACTAGTCTTTCATATTTCAGGTTTAATCATGAGAGATACCTATTTTTTTACAGCATTGCTGTCTTTTATAATTTCATCTAAATAATACTGTAAGCATTCATGTCTTCTATAGTCTTTGATTTATCAAGCTAAATAAGTCAATCTCCTTTTGTAACTTCAGCTATCTATTTCATAGTGCATTTTACCATTTTTTTTCTTTGCACTCTGTCCAGTTTGGGTTCCTCCTTCTCAAACTGATTTAATTAGTATTTTATATAAGTTTTAAGAGATTTTCATGCCATATAAGGGATACTTTCCTTTCTCATCTGATCCATTTCCAGGCTTTATTTTCCAGGTGATATGAGGCAATTTAGTAGCTCTCTGCTGCTGAGATAGGAAGGTCCTACTTCTCTTCCTCTGCTTTACCTCCCACTGATCCTGTTTGTGTGGGACTGTTTGGCATAAGAGATAAACACATAAGGAAATCTTTTTTTCATTGTGAGTGTGGCCAGTGCTTGGTTGCCCGTGGAGAGAGATTGTGTAGTCTCCATCCTTAGGGACTTCTCAAAAGCCATCTGGAGATTTCCTGGGCAGCGGCCCAGCTTGAGCAGGGGGATTGGTCAGATGGCCTCCAGAAGTTGCTGTCCAGCCTCCTGGGATTCTGTGGCATTTACCAAAAAAATGGAAAAAGCCACTGCACCAGTGAGTTGAATTGAGTCATAGCTGGACCTGAGATGCCTGTGGGAGGGGAGAGGCAAGAAGGTGTGGCCTGGAGCTGGTAAGGGAAAAATGGGAACGTGAAAGTTGAAAAGGGGTAAAGACAAACCTTTGCTTTGATTGAGCTGTTCATGAAAGTATGGCCACAGACTGTGGCAGCCTTTCCCATGGTCACATTAAGCAGTTGTCTTCATGCAAAATGTTACTCACTTCCAGCTCTTTGCACCCTCCAGAATTTAGCAGTTGCATAATCTCTTGATTTTCGGTGTTGTACTACGTCCTGTTTCTCTTGCTTTGATCCATGATGAGATCCAGCTCATTGCTCCAGTTTGCCAGTGCACGGACAGGGCAGTCTCGTGTCCTTCTGACCTTCAGCCAGACACCAGCATTTGAGAGTGGCCTATGGAAGTACTGGATGCTGCCTGTCCCCTCAACTGGTCTTTGATCTTAAACTAAATCTCTGCCTTCAATGCTGGCTGCCTTGCTGAACTAGTTCAGAACAGGATGCTCAGTAAAATTGGTGGGATTTCTTCAAACACTTCTGCATTTTGATTATTGTTTCCTGCAAAAGTTATTTTAAAGCTTTGTATGTTCTCAAGATCACATCAAGTTTTAACAAGGCCCAGCTGCTTTCTCTGCCTCCACTGCAGTGGCAGGTATTATTTGTCCTGCTATTTGGAGTTGCTGTTTTCCAGTCAGACAGGACCAAGGTTAGTGCTACTTCAAGTCGTAGTTGATAGTTTTGCTTTTTCTTTTCCAGCTCTCGCATTATTCTAGAGTGAACACAAATCTGTTAAACAGATTTTTCCCTCAGCCTTGTTTCTTTTAATGGGCCACACTCCACTCTGAATGAGAATTTATATAACTGGGGCTCAAGGAAGGAAGAAAAAATTATTCTTATGGTGAGGTTTTTGTTTTGTTTTTGTTGGTTTTTTGCAAGATGTATTACTTGTACAACCCAGTGTTGGTCTTCTCTCATACAGTTTCTTTGAAATTTCTCTATAAAAAACTTAAAATTTATAAACTTCTGTATAAATTTCTTATACAGTGTGCATGGAAAAGCAGTGTATTTGATAAAATACCTTCACACAGGAAGGGCTTGAGGAATTGCGTAGTGTGTGTGGGGGGGTGTTTTTTAACTTGGTATTTTTTTGCTGCACAGTTGTGGTTTTTTTACACACTTCAGAAGTACAAGTGGCCAATTGTATTCCTAATTAATAGTATTATAAAAAGACACCAGTGTAGGAGCATATATAGGTTTAAGATATTGATGCCAGATTTGTATTAATATTGTGCCAGTATGAAGTGCTTTCAACTCAGAAAAAAAATTCATTATTATGACTCTTCCCTTTTTATAAATGAGATACTCATTTTGAAGATCAAATTACACCTATTTATCTGGGTCTCTGTAACAGTGAAAAGGCCATGTTTTACTGGGGCTACATGACTACCTTGGAATCATGCATTCCGTTTATGTTGGTATCTTTCATGATTTTGGTATTGTCTTTTTTTTTTTTTTTTTTTTTTTTTAACCTGAAGGGAGCTTTCTGTTGTTTGAATGCATTTGTCTTTGGCACAGGAGAGAAAATGAATGTACCTCTCTTTTTAAATCTCTTCTGCTAAGTAAGACAGTGCAGTTAAAAACTGGGGAAAAAAAATGAAGATGAAATGAACCAAGGGAGGAACTCGTAGAATGTAACTGTGCCAAATGTGTTTGTGACAATCATGAATAGTCAGAAAGCTTTATTTATCAAGATTTACATGTGGCAGAAGACAAACCCTCCCACTGGGCAGGATCTGCTGATCACAGGTTGCAGTCTGGGGTGCTCTTGAGCCAGCACAGCTCAACAGTTCTGCCCTTCCCTTTCTGGCACTTGCAGGACTGTGGTTTCCATTTTCAAATGTAATGTCATATCACTGTTACAGGATTAGTTTGACTTATTTTCTGTCTTGGTAAACTGCACCTCCAGGTGTTCGCTGGGACAGCTTAAAAAACTTAAGTCCTCACTGTGGTCCTTGTAGCTGGAGGAGGGAGAAGGGCTCTCAGAGCTGTGTATAATTGAAAAAATAGTTGTATCGCTCAGATTATGTTAATGCTGAAATGATTATGTGCACTTTAGCTGAATAGTTGTCTAATTCTTCCAGCTGTGCCTTGACAAATTACCATAGAAATAACCATTAATTATCTGATCTATAAAGGGAGAAATCATTTGATCTTTTTCCAATTATTACTGAGTAATTAAATGATAAATTACCACATGTAAACTAATCTGCATTTAACAAAACAGCACCTAAGATTGCAAGGCTCTTGTAACGGGGTACAGGAGAAGTTAAGTGGGGACTGGTGTTGCAGAACTCACAAGGAATAGCAAAAAATGTGGGGTATGGACTCTGCTGGAAAAGTGAGGGATAGGGAGACTTAGGGATTTATTTCTGCTCTATATAATTCTCAACTAGGTTTGCAGTTCCTATGGAAAATTATACTTGACTTACAGGCTTTTATTAATAACTTTTATCTTATTAGCTACCTGTTACAGAACTGTAAGGGCACAGAATCATATAATGGTTTGGGCTGGAAGGAACCGCAGAGACCATCCAGTTCCACCCCCTGCCATGGGCAGGGACACCTTCCACTATCCCAGGCTGCTCCAAGCCCCATCCAACCTGGCCTTGGATACTTCCAGGGATGGGGCAGCCACAGTTCCTCTGGGCAACCTGTGCCAGGGCCTCACCGCCCTTCCAGCCAACAGTTTTTTACCACTGTCCCACCTAACCTTGCCCTCTGATAGTGGAAAGCCATTCCCCCTTGTCCTGTCACTCCAGGCCCTTGTCCCTCTCCAGCTCTCCTGGAGCCCCTTTAGGCCCTGGAAGGGGCTCCAGGGTCTCCCTGGAGCTTTCTCTTCTCCAGGCTGAACACCTCCAGCTCTCCCAGCCTATTTCTGGAGCAGAGGGGCTCCAGCACATGGAGCATCTCCATGACCTGCTCTGGGCTCACTCCAGCAGCTCCACATGATGTTGGTGCCCGAGCGCTGGAGGCGGCTCTGCAGGTGGGGCTTCGAGAGTGGAGCAGAGGGGGAGAATCCCCTTCCTCAGCCTGCTGTTCACACTGCTTTTGGTGCAACTGTTTCTCTAAGAACAGAATACTCTAGATGAGGGAATTGTTACTGTCCTGCAAGCAACAAGCAGTGGTTTGAGCCTGCTTCCTGTATTTCAGTAAAGCGAAGAACAGCATTCTCCTTGAATGGATCACAGGTAAGGGAAAAGGTCTCTCTTCTTGGTCTTTTGCAAATAAGAGGAACACAAATTGAATTTGGAGGTTTATTTTGAGAGACCCCGTGTGAAGAGATGGTGAATATTTAGAAGTATTGCCAACACAAAAACTGAGCAGAGTTTCGCTTAGTTCAGTTCTAATTCTTCCGTTTATCTGGCAGTCAGCTTCCCCTGGAACTAGCTTTACTTACACATGTAGATCCTTGACTGGTATCACTCCCTGATTGTACTCTGAATAGGATTTTGGAAAAAAAAAAAAAAAAAAGTCCAGAAGAACTTGTTTTGTTTGTCCATAATCAATATTGACATGTCCTTCAGATAAGGCAAAAAGAGGGGGAAAAAAGTGGCTTTAAGTAAATAAATGTTTTGTTAAAACCAGACTAGATAGTTCATCTTGTTTTGATGCTTTTGAACTAATTTTTATTGCATTTAGAAAGTATTTCTGTGTCGACCATGCAAACATTTCATGCAGAATTTTGTCAAAGTTGACCTTGCTGACTTGGGAAAAAATCCAACCTAAGCCGAGCATAAAAGTTCTGCACAAATGGAGTGTTTCAAATTGAACCTTTTGAATGGAGTGGAGGCACCTCCTCCCAGTCAGTCAGGTCTTTTCCTGACTCCAGGAGGTCTGTGCAGCCCAGAACTGGAGTCTTTTGTGCATGGGGAGTTACTGGAAGTGAGGCAATAGCCAAGTGTAGACAGCAACCAGGGCAGAATTTTGAGGGGCACACCAAGCCATGTGAATCCACCAGTGGCGTATTCCATTGACCATGGACAGGTGAAGAACCAAATGGCTACTCATGTTGTCTTTTGCTAAATTAGTATCTTACAAAATTGCTGTGTTAGCAGAGGAGAAGGAGAAGTAGAGCACTCCTTCCCCTCCTCTTCCTCCTTTTTTGGTCTTCTTTCAGGCAAGAACATTTGAAAGAAAGCAACTGATTAATGATTCTTCAGTTCAAAATGTGGAAGAATCAGAAGATGAATTTGCAGATCTATTTCCAATCTAGGAATTGTAGTGGTATTTTTGCTTTATCTACTATTCAACTACAAAAGAAAGAATACTGGATAAACAAGTAAAGCGGATCCTTATCTGACTGACAGAATGGGACAGGGGGTGGAGGAGAGAGAATCAGTGAAAATGGCTTCTAATTATGGTTTTAGGGATGTTTTAAGGAAACAGCCCTTAAGCTGCTCTCTTAAGAGGGCTGTTCCTCTGTCTTAGAGCAAGCTTCTAGGCAGAAACATTTGGTACACTTGGAAAAATGCATCTTTGGACTTTACCTCAAATATCCTTGTCTGAAGTATTCTGGAGCATCCTTCTTACTGGTTGTCTGTGTCTTCAGAACTTTTGCAGGAGTATGTGATGCTCCCTGAAGTTTGAAAACAAAAAAAACCACTTACAATTAGCTAAATGAAGTGAGATGGTGCAGGGTTTTAGGATTGTCACTGAGTATTGTGGCCCAAAAGTTATTTCTCCCAAGTAATTGGTCATATTCATGCAGTCATAATTATTGCTGAAGGTGCTAACTCATTTTCACTGAACTGCCTGAGAAATGTTTGTGACCCAGTAGATAGAATAAATCATATAGTCATGATTTGGGTTGGAAGGGGCCTTAAAGACCAACTTTGTCCACCCCTGTGCCAAGGGCAGGGACACTTCCCACTATCCCAGATTGCTCCAAGCCCTGTCCAATTTGGCCTTGGACATGTCCAGGGATGAGGCAGCTACAGCTTCTCTGTGGCTCACAGGGAAGAATTCCATTCTATTGGCCAATATAACCCAATATAACCAGTGTGAAAGCCATTCCCTTTTGTCCTGTCACTCCAGGCCCTTGTAAACAGTCTATCTCCATCTTCCTTGTAAAATTTCCCTTCAGGTTCTGGAAGGTCCCAGTTAGGTCACCCCAAAGCCTTCTCTTTTCCAGTCTGCACAATCTCAATTCTCTCAGCCTTTCCTCATAGGAAAGGTGCTCAATCCCTCTGATATCTTGGTGGCCTCCTCTGGACTAGAGACACTGAACATATTACAGGGTTCTTGTGTCTCATGTGAGATGTTCTGCAACTGCAATGTGAAAAGTCAGTGTTGTTTCATATTCTAAGTCTTTTTATGTTTTAATAACTAGGTTTTTAAATACAGATATTTGTTTGTCTTTTATGTGGGAATAAATCTAGGAGTAAGTTGTACTTCATGATTTTTAAAACTGGGATTCAGTGAGTTAAATATCGAAGCTTCCTAAAGAACTTCTAAAGGACACTAGAAGTGAGATGGATAAGTCTTAAATCTGTTGTTAGACAGACCCAGGGAATGAGATGTGCTTTCAGAGAGCAGCAGTAACCAGGGAAGATCTGACACATCCAACAAGGCTCTGGAGTCACAGCTCAGCACACACTGAGCGGGTTGACATAACCAAGAGTAGGAGAGGTGGCAGAACAATGCAGATGTCAACGACTGAAACCTCTGATGGCTTATTCTGCCAGATCTGTGAGCCTGCCTGCATATCTTACACTCCACATTCCTGACAGTCTTCTAAAAAACATCATCTTTTGTATCAGAGTGGAGTGTTCCTTTGAAAACCTGAGGGAATGCAGGAAGGAAAGACAGCCTTGCACTTGCTTTGTTTTTTTCCTTCATCCCCTGGCAGCAAACTCTGGTCATGTCTGCTGCTCCTGAGCCTTTGAAGCCAGCAGAATTCCTTGTCTGGGGCCGAGTTGGGAGACTTTGGCTCACGCAGTTTACATCTTTGTTCTTCCACAGGTCTATAAATATATATACTACCTGATATATAATTGACTCACTGCTCTATCTGTGTGTATATAATGATAGCAGTCTATTACAGATCCTGCTGAGGGGTTAGTGCTATAATTCTTGCTAGCTTTCCTTGAAAACAGTAATAATGTGACTAATGGCTGTTTAATCACCTACTCCTCTTGGCATCTCTTTCAACAAAAGACTTAAAGGCATAAAGTATTCCTGTAAGATCCTGTCACCCTCACTTTGCAGGTGTTAAAGAAGCTGATGTCATATTTTACCAGCAGCACCAACTGGCATGAAAGTTGTTTCAGCTTGTAAGTAGGTAAAGCTCCTCAGAAATTGAAAAAATTATATATTTCAAAGCATAAGGAGTCGCTCAAAAGACCTTGAGCCTCTCATTCGAATAGTATTTGCAAAAGCAGAGTTTAGACACTTTGGTAGCTAAATTAGATAAGGTTGGTGATAGTGATGTTCCCAAGGGGCTTAGTAGAAACAATTAGATTTAAGTTCTGTTAAAATTTTGTCTTCAGATTTGCCTTTTTTTGTCACCGTAACTTCTATCTCTACTTTTCTTTTCCTGCTGATGGAAGGTGGCTTTTTTATTAATATGCTATAGCCTATGGGGAACTAATACACATACTAAGTTCTATTAAAAGTAATTCCAGGGTTCACCCACCCATGCAGTAATTATGATTGTGAGCATTCAAGAAAGATGAATGTATAATATCTTAATTAAAGCGCGATAATAGAATTTTAGTTACCGATTAGATAATTCTAAGACTTTAGAATGTTGAATTTCCTTCTTATTTTCATGCTATTAATATTGGTATAGCTATTTTGATAGTATATTGCCACGTTAACTTGAGTTTCATTGGGGTAGGAAAATGTACAGAAACTGAAAGTCTAATCAATTAGAAAAATTCTGTTTATTTTGGTAGTCTGTGTTTACTTGGAAGTCAGTTAGTTATTTGGCCAAGAAAAATATTTGCATGCATGAGAGTGAAGAGAATAGTTTCTGTAGTACACTGTCTAACCTTGGTTTTGTCCTTCTCATTAACTTCAGAGGTAAACTAAAGTTTGTTGTCTGAATCTCTAGTTTGGTTTTGCATGGTAAGTTCGAGCTCCTGTACGTATTAATGTTATCTTGAAGTTCGCCTCTGCTCTGAATCTTAATGACACCAAAGGGGTTTTGCAGTGAAATACCTGAGGTACACAGGCTGCAGTTTTCCCAGTGCTGTTTAGCCACGTGTGTGTTCATTGTAGAGCAGTTCTGTGGTGAGCAGTGACAGGATCTGAGGGAATGGTCTCAAGTTGTGTCAGGGCAGGGTTAGGTGGGATATTAGAACAAGGTTCTCCCCCCAGAGGGTGGTTGGGCACTGAACAGGCTCCTCAGGGCAGTGGGCACAGCCCCAGGGTTGAGATGGTGCTCCTAGGCACATGTTGTAACTCTTGGGAATGTCCTGTGCAGGGCCAGGAGTTGGACATTCCAACTCATCATATTCTATGATTCTGTGTAATTCTTGTGTGTTTTGATGTATAGTTTAAAATAACTACACTTTCACCAGTTAAATGTATGGCTGCAACTCACAGATAACTAACCATGTGCCTACCCCGCCTCTGGTGATTGCTATATTGGGTGCACTTAAGAAGAGCTGAGAGAGAGGGTATCTTGAATACTGGCAGCATGAACCAACCTGGGATAAGTGTTTGATTGTTGCCCATTTTCTCAGATAACCTACCATGAATCTCTACACACTGCAGCTGTTCTCGTCTCTGAACTGCCAAAGCAAAATTACTGGTTGGACAATTGAGTTTAAAACTGGCCCCAGCATTTTCACGTAGCACTGCCATCATAGCAATCTTTTCCCAGGATCCGGGCTCCTGACTACTGCCCAGCATTGCAGTATCAGGCAGAACTATCATTTCCAGTCTGCTGGATTGTTATCTTGATGCTGTTGATGCTTGCCTGAGCTTCAGTGTAGTAGGATTTAATCATAGTCCACAGAAGGAAACCCTCTCATCAGTTTTAGAAGAGCAGAAGTCAGGGCTCTGTTAATGCAGGACAAAGACACGCCCACCTGTGCCTGCTGCCTCCATCCTCTGGCACGGGCACGTCCTGCTGCTCGGAGTGTCCACCTTCATGTGTTCATCCTGCTTCTGGCTCTCCTGCCCTAAAAAACACTCGTGATGCTTTCAGCTCCTGTTGTGCCCTCTCCAGGCTGGGCTGATCAGCATTTGCTTGGGGAATTAGCAGCTGTTGTTTCCTTTCCTGAGCAGAGGTCAGCTCCATCTTGAGCTGTTAGGAGGATTTGGTGTAGAACTGGCTCTAAAGCGCTCTAGAGCAGCCACTCCAGCTGGAGGCCCCAGCTCTTTCCCATCCCAAGATGTGTGTGAGTAGTCAGTTTATTTTTCAGAACCCCCCATCTGTCCTGAGTTGGTGGAGGCAGCTGCCCTTTGGGTTGAATTTGAGGGGTTTCAGGAGTACCTGTGTCATGGTGTCTCTAAACTAATCCCATCTGACTTCTGGGCAGGCTGGCAGAGGTGTAAGGACTTTTTGCACTGGAATGCCCTATCCCTATGCCAGAAACCGTCATGCCTTTGAGGACATGCCACTGTGCATATTTTAGAAATCTTGATACTGACAGCATTTAGACCACAGTAAATTCAGGGGTGTTAGGAACCCTAATTCTGTAAATAACATGCGCGGCTCTGGCTGTCAGAGTTATCTATTGAAGGGAGATTTCTGCCAGTCTCACAGGCCCTTGCATCCTGTATCCACAAGTGTAAAACCCATCTTTAATTTCCATATGTAATTACCAGAACTCTAGATGTATAAAAGGTATTAATCAGGGAAATGCAGGTATTGGATTTTGTTGAATTAAGGTAATCTGTTAATTGATTGAAGATGATTCACTGCAGGTTGTGATACTGAACTCTAGATATACTTTACAATACTTCACTGTTATAATGATTTATGGACTTGTCATTTTATCTTATATGAGGAATTGGGTAAAGTGACCTTGGAAGAATATTTTCATGATTGTTTTTAATACATAAAGGGAAAAAAAAGGCAGAAAAAAATTACTCAAAGTACTGCTACACTATATAAATAATTTAGAACTTCAATAATGTTGTCAAATGTCTGTGCTGTAAACAGGATTTAGACAGATATACTCTGCATAAGGAGATTCTGGCTTTTTACTTCTTTGAACATTAATAAAACCTCTGAGTCCATTCCCCAATTTAAATAATGAATGAGCTATTTTCTTAGCTCTCTCTCCAATATATACCCTCAAGTAATGTGTCTTATGCACTAAATAAAAGCTGGGAGCATTTTTTGGTTTATTTCTTAGTGTCATAAGAGTTATATTTTTATGTGCCTGTATCCATACTCCCAAGGGCATATATTAATACTTGGAAAATGTCTAGGAGAGGTAGGCTGCTGCACAGAAAATGGCAATGCCACGTCCTTTGTTATTCCTTTGAATGTGATAGTGCTTCCAAATATAGCAGCAACAGAAATATCCTTTGCTTCCCTTCCCAGAACTGCCTTGAAAAGACAATTTCTGTATTCTGCACAGAACTGCAGCTCTGGGATAAAGCTGCAGTGCCAGCCTGCATTTTGGATTCCCATAGCCATATGTCCATGCTGGCCTTAGGTCTGAGTGTTTCTGTACAATCTGCATAGTCCATATGCAGGAAAATGGTAGGACTTAAGAAACCAAGTTAAATGCCTTTTAGACCCAGATGACTTTTCTTACTCATCTGCCTCCTTGCTTAATCAATACGTGCCTCCTCTTCGGAACCCAGGGATTGTTTAATGTTTAGAAAAATTGGGTGTTATTAGTACAGGATTTAAAATGTCTTGTGCTTTACAGATGTAGCAAAGGATGCTTGCTACATGCAGAGGGTTTCCAACATTATTTTGGATCTGAAATAATGAGTTAGGAAAAACAAACAGTATCAAGAGAACAGAGTCAGGAAGAACTGAAAGTTATGAGCAGTATGAGCCGATGCATCTTCTTGGTGTAGCTGGGATGTTTTAAACTATTATTGTTTGGGGAAATAAAAGCCTGAGTCTATATCAAAGTAGATGGTATTGCATACTAAATTTTAAGAAGCAGAATCGGATTTCCTCTCCCTCTCTGTTTTTTATTTTGTGTAAAAAAGAGGAGAAGCAGGCCCTAACTGAGACTGCAGGTTCCAAGGTGCTTCCAGCAGGAGGTCTGGTTGCCACACCTGTATGGACCTGCCTGACTCATGTCATGAGTCTCCAGAGAAATGGATCCTTCTGCATAGGTGTGGTTGTTCAGGCTGCATGACTTTGGTGTGACTCCACTCCTGTGCAGCTGAGCGTCACTGGGGATGTGACCTTACACAGGTCACAAACACCTCTAGGGCTTTGTGATGCCACCTCCACTTTTCCCCTTCTCAAACCCTGGACCTCTCCATCATTTTTGTCATTTGCCCTGCACCATATTGGGAGGGAGGAGTCATTAATGATGTTAAAAGCTACAGTGAAAAAAAAATTTAATATTGAAATATCAGTTCCTGTTCTACAATGTGGAGTTAGAGAGGAGAGTTACTAAAAGGGAGAAAGGTCTGTGTCCCACTTTGCTGCCAGACGTTCATTTTCAGTGCCTACTTATTCTGTGCTGGCTGAGGTTTCCAGCTCAGTTTTCAGGCAGGGTATGAGACTTATGAAGGCTTTGTACTCCTAAATCAAGGTCTGTCGCGTTGGCCTGGATTAAGAACACAAGAAAGAATTCCAGACACAGGATATTTAGTGCTGTGTTAAGATGTAGTGAGCAAAAGGGATTGGTATAATAAGGAGGATGTGAATTTTCTGCTGCAGCCTTGCTGTGGTAGTAGAACATATCCACATCTACCTGGAACTGAAACTGTAAGGTTGGTACACCCCACAGGATGGAAAACACTTGTCTTTCCCTGCAGTCTGGAATAGAGGGGTGGGTTTTAGTACCCTTTTTTGAAAACAAAAATATTTTGCTTTATCCTTTCCGTGGAGTTAAACCCGTGGCACCATCTTAGGATCCTATTTAACCAGGGCGGTGGGTTAGGAGAGGTAGATTGTCTGCCTTCTGATGAAATCTGCTAAGCTTCCTAAGGGCTGGCAAGACATTGCACTGGCATTATGGAACTGCAGCCAAGCAATGTGGGAAATGCAATTGCAGGAGCAAGAAAGGGAACTGCCAACCCACCCACCTGCTGTGTCCTTTGGGAGGTCACTGAGCAAGTGATAAACCTGAAATCATGCCAATTCACTGGCTTCATTTGTTCTTAAATTTCTCCTGTGCTGAGAAGGCCTCTGTCTTCTACATTCTCTTTCCTAGGCTATGGGAAGAGGGGATTTTTTTCCTCTTCATCCGCTTCCAAAGGAAATCCTGTATGGCTTCCAAGTTTCAGTAATTAAAATAGTGCCAGCAAACCCCCTCTCTGCAGATCACAGAAGAAAATAATGGGATCAGCTTCATGCATCTCAGAGCTCCATTGAACTTGGTGTTACAGGTGGAAGGTTTTTCTCAACAAAATTCCAAGTTGGAGGCCGGGCTGGTTTAACTGAGATTCAAGTCGTGTTTTCCACTTAGCTCAGCTTGTGTGGTGATTCACACACCGCAGAAGAACTGGTATCCCTGGAACTTTTGTATTAATTCTCTTCACAAGTAATTCCAGGGTTGCCTCTTTTAAATTAATCCAGTAGAAACATTTAAATTAAATTTTTAGTAGTGAATCATCACGATCAAGCTACAAAATAGAAGTAGGAAACCATTCATCTAAAAGAAATATTTATTTAACAGATACCATTTTCTCCCTAATAGTTGCCCATGGTTATTTCAACTTACTTTCTATATAAAAGAGCTGTCCTGACATTTTCTTAAGGGCTATTTTACTTTGGGAACCTATCAGTTGTTTTTCCATAAGGGAATTTGTGATATGAAGGAAGGTGACAGTTGCTGTTTTAGATGATTCTGCTTTGTTTTCAGCATGTTTCTGCAAGAAGTAGCAGAATAATTTTAAAAGCTCAGTAAATTCTTCAAGAAATGTTCAATAATTTTCAAGTAATAATGTAAGGTATTTCAATGTTACTTAACTTCCTTAACATGGTGAAAAAACGCATAGAGGGTTTTGCAAGAAGTGGTAAATTGTGACAAGTGCCAGGAAATCCTGCTTTCAGCTAAAACATGCCAATGTGTCTTAGGTCTCTGTGCTCTAGGGGACCACTGTATCTCATTTGGAAATTTCCATTATACTTTGCAATTGTTTTTTGAAGGCGCGGGGGGGGGGGGGGGGGGGGGGGGGGGGGGGGGGGGGGGGGGCGGGGGG
>JAWWES010000002.1:3149727-3177723 GCA_035583135.1 Lophotriccus pileatus
TTGTCTGTCCAGATCCTCATTCCTGTGAGGATGAGCATCTGAAAGCAAGCAGGTGGGGTGACTTAGATGGCGTCAATCTCAGTGTTGCAGTGTTAGACTGCTGTTCCTGCCACAAGGAGCAAACCTCCTCTTCTTTCTCGCTCAGTCCCTTTTTTCCAGCCTTTTCACTGCCCTCACTCCTGTAGCAGCAGCTTCATGTGGCTGCTCTGGGAACTGGGTCTGAAGGCTGATACAAATTAAAATCAGCCCAGTAAAACAAAGTTCAGTTGCTTTTAACACAGATTTTAACACAGATTTTAACACAGATTTTAACACAGTTCATTGACTTCAGTTCCTTGTACAAGTCTAACTCCAGTGAGGTCTTACACACAAGGAAGGAGTTGTGGTGGAAAAACAAAGAATGGGGCTGTGGTGTTTTTGCAAAGTGCTGATAGATTGTGGCATGAGGTGTGTCTAGAAACGGTTTGAGAACATCCTAAAAGCCCTGAATTCTGCTCAAGCCATGGATTTATCAGCTGTGTGTCTGTCTTACATTTGATGGGTTTGCTGTTTTCGTAAGTATTTTAATATGTCAAGGAGAATTCCTCTTTATCGAGTATTTTCACCAGCTGTTTCTGTGGTGCATTGTGGAACTTGGAATACTCAGAATAATCTGTATGCATGTACACAGTACACATAACTTACACGTAAGCAGAGTTGACTCAGTGTGATTGTAGGAGTTACAGGTATTTTTAAAACAACTTTACCTTTCAGTACGTGAGGCATGTGCGCATACAGTGCAGAAACTCTACCTTTAAAAATAATTTTTTAGTCAAAATTCTATTAGACTTGAAATTTCTAAGCCTGGGTGTGAATGAAAGCAAAGGATCCAGGATGTAGTCAGTGGAAGGTTTTCATATCCTTTCTCAGGCAGGAAAACATGGCAGATACAAAATATATTCATCTGTGCCTGTTATTTGGCATGGGGCCATGGAGGGCTGTCAGCATAAGTAGGAGCAAATTAACGTGGCAGTTCCCACACTGGAGTCACACTGTGTTAATCCACAGCTTCAAACAAGAAAATGGGAAACCTGGATGAGGAGTGTGATGCTGAGGGCTCTGCTGTCGGAGCGTTCAGCAGGACGGTTCCAAGCCCTGCCTGGGATGGCTGCTGGCCAGGCTGCCCTGCTCTGCATGCTTGATTTCTGCTGAAGTGCAGACCCAGCCACGTGCATTAGTTAGGGCAGGGGACCGACACAGAGTAAATCGTGGGATGGTTTGCGTTGGAAGGGACCTTAAAGCTCATCTTGTTCCACCCCCTGCCATGGGCAGGGTCGCCTTCCACTATCCCAGGTTGCTCCAAGCCCTCCAGCCTGGCCTAAAGACCAACTGAGGAGAAAGGAGCCACTTGAGGAACAGAGTTGTATTAGTCAGTGGTTGTGCTTTACAGGGAGCAGGGCTGGAGAGTCGTGGGTTCACCAGCACCAACGTCTTCGCCAAAGCAAGGACACAGGCCCTGCAGGCTGGAGATGTAAAACGGCAGTAAGGATCTGGTGCTACATGCCACAGTCTGTCTCAGATACTGTTAGTCTTTTTTTTTCACTTCATTTCCTATTTAGCAGCTCTTGAAGCTGTGCCTGTTTAGCCTGTATGCAGTATATAATAAATAATTGGTGTGTTGATGGCTTGTGTTTCTCTGATTTGAAAGGATGGCCATGGGTTTTAGTGGTTTAATCAAGATGCTAATGCCACGGCAGCGTTGATTTAGTAAGGGAATAATCTTTGTGCTATAAAGCCTGATAAGACCCTACTTTGTACTCTTGCCTCATTAAAGCAGGTATTCTGCACAAGCAGCGAAACATCTGCCCTTTGCAAACCTCACAATAAGAGCCTAAAATTAGTGCTGGCCTGGACCTTGCATATAAACCAGGCTTGCTGATGTCATTATGCCCATGTGTTTGTACCTGGATGCAGACATGTTAATTCTCTTGTAAGCTAAGTACAAATTAAGTACGATGCTGACACCCACAAACACTTGTAGAAGATGCATCTGAACATTATTGCGCTGCCAGTGCAGGGATTTATGATTTCATGCCTATCTCTCCCTCTTTATTTTTAAGTTTTCCAGGCTGTTTATAGGATGTTGCTGTCCGTGGAATTACTTCTTCAGTCCCACCCTGCTTTGCTTATTGCTTAAGCCAAAAAGGGCTGGTAAAGTACAGCGAAGGAGAGTAGACAATGGTAACAAGTGGTGCAGACATGAGGGACAGGTGAAAGAACATAAATTCAAAACATTAAATTTTCATAGATTTTTGCTTCTAATTCCCCTGCTAATACAGTGTAAAATTTGTATTTTAAAAATCTCATTTAGTGTTGTTGTGACACCAGGATGTTCCAGAGGTTGATGTCCACAAAAAGAATTCGTGGCTCTGATTTCTATTTCTGACCCTGGGCCAACCTGCTCTCTGTCAGCTGGCAAATCCTGTAACTTGTCTGTACCTTGACTTCATGGTCATAATTTGCTGTGACATAACTGTGCCTCTGCCACCATACTTCTGCAGGCCCGTTTCTTTTCAGATTTCCATGTCCAGAATAAAGTATGGTACATGCAGGGACATTTCTCACAGTGTTTGGAATCCTTTTTATAGTCATTTTAACATAAAAACACACAGAGATAATCTGTATGTTGAATAAATACATTAACAATATTCGTCATTGACATAATCTTGCAGGCTAATTGATTTCAGAGGTGTTGCAAAATCAAGTTCTTGCTCATTTTTTAATCACTTAAAATATACACACTTTGCTTAGACTTTAAAGGGTGATTAATGAGCTTCATGATCATTTGCATGAGCATTGAGAGGTGTCTCAGTTTTGTATTGACATTACCTTACAGTGATCTTCCAGTGGAATATATAAATGTGATTTAACGCTTGTCAGGCTTTCTAGCAGGCACAGAGACTTCAGTGACTAAAGCTCCAATCTCTCTGGAGCAGCATCTCCTGGTCCACTGTGCTTTACTTACTTGGATCCCATTTTGGAAACATCCTATAATATTAGAATGTTGGTTTTAGAATGTATTGGTCATTGTATTTCTTTCAAAACCATATGTACTTCCAGTGTATAAGAATCCCAGAATGGTTTGGATTGGAAGGAACTTTAAAGACCGTCATTCCAACCCCTCTGCCATGGACAGGGACACCTTTCTCTAGGCCAGGCTGCCACAAGCCCTGTCCAACCATCTTATATTTACAGTGTTATAATCCTGACTATCAAATACCAGTATTTCAGCTGAATTGCTGGGTGTCTGATAACCACTCTGAGTATGTACAGTCTTAGTGTGCTCTTCTGTGTCGAGTGCAGTTGACATTTTAGGCTACAGCTGGTGTTGGACTGTTTGGTGTTACTGTGTCAGGTTTCAGACAGAGCTCTTCTGCCACAGCTGGATGTAGCCGATCATGTGCCAGGAGTGCGTGGCCTCCTCCCAGTTATCCTGGATATCTGACATCCCATAAGCAGTGCCCAAGTTCAGGTGAGCTTTGTAACCCATATGGTAACGACTCCAACTTCCACCCAGCAGAAAGAAACCTGCCTATTTGCAGGGAGCGGAAGCATTTCTCAGGAAACTTCCCCTTGTTTGCTGAAGAAGCATTAAAATACAGCTGATATGGCTGAAGGGATGGTAACTCGCTATATTACATTGCAGTTTTTAAACCCTGTATTTGTCTGGAGTCATTACTACTTAGTCCAGGATAAATCTCCCAGTCAAGAAAATGTTTTCAGTTGGAATTCTGATATCTGTAGGCTATAATTTTTAACATCAACAACCCAGCACTTCATGTGAGAAATAACCCACAGGCTTCTTCTTTCAGAAGCTAACACGTTTTTAAATGATCGTAACTGACTTGAACTTTTCATATCTATGCAGTTGTTCACACAACTGCAGAAGTGAGAGCAAGTCACCCAAATGTGGGATACACATCAAAGCTCTTCTAATTATTGCAGACAGCTAAAGTGCAATGGGAAGACATTATCCTATGAACAGTTGGTCCCTCATGTAGTGTTTCCTCCCTTGTGTGAAGCATCTTAGAGAGCTGGCAGTTCTGCTGAGTGTGAACTTGATCTTAATGAGAGGAGAAGCACTGACACTTGAAATGAGAGGCTCATATCAGTCATGACATTGAAATGTGCAGATGTTCTTTATTAAGAGCAGAGTAATTAAATTGTTTTCCTTGAATCAAGTACAAGTGCTGTAGTTTAAGCCTTTTTAATACCATGTTATCAATGGCTGAAGTCAGTTGTTTTGCCCTATGGGCTACTTAGCAGGTGGTTTATTGTGATATATACTTCCCTAAAGATATTTTTGACATGTTTGTGAACTACACAGGAAACCTTGTGACAGACCAGTCATCTATTGCACCTGTATTAATTGTTCAGGAGAAATATCTTGCTGCTCAGGATTTAAATAAATGATGCTTGAGGTTCAAGGCCAGGTTGGATGATGCTTGGAACAACCTGGTCTAGTGGTCCCTGTCCATGGGAGGGGGTGGAATGAGATTATCTTTAAGGTCCCTTCCAATCCAAACCATTGCAATGAGGACAGTGGAGCACAGCTGCACCTTGGGAGTGTGTGGCAGTATTTTTTCCGTATACAGTATGAATACGGTTTTATTTCACTATAGTGATCTATTCAGTTTGCTGTCTGCCTCTCTTGGAAATACTGAGTGGGTTTTTCAACTGACAACAGCACAAAAGCCTCTTTCTTTTCTCTTCCCTTGGTGACATTTCACTGCCCATCCACATGGCCTGGGAGTCCTTGCAGCACTTCCCACCGCTGGGGCTGTTCTGGGCAGAGCTCAGGTTCTCCCTGGAGGTGCCTTTCCCCCCTCCCCACTAACCCATTTTGGCGAGGAGCAGGTGATAATGCAGAAGTGCAGGTTTGTTTCGAGGGCAGAGCTGCCTCAAGGGGGAGACTGTTCTACATACCAAGATCTACATTCAAAGTCAGCTTGGTAGGAATTTGGGCTGGGCACAGTGATAAATGAATGTGCAAAGGGACAGTTTGACTTGGGTTAATGGAGATATATGAATAAGTATTTATTATATAAATCCTTTTTTCATCTTAGAATGGATGTTATCTTATTGGAAAAATTCTCTGTAATTTCGTTTAACTTTTTTACTTTTTTTCATGCTGGAAAAGAGAGCCCAGCACTGTTTGGATCTTTTCTGGAGTTAAAACATTTGGATGATTTGCAATACAGGAATTTAAATTCAACGCTTCTCCCTATTTCTCAAGTCAAACTGTGGTACTTATGATTTGTGTGGTGACAAATTAACATGCATTTTGGAGTTAAGAAATAAAAGGAAGTTATGATTTGTGAAGAATGCCAGCATTTCAGGATTGTAGGTCAACTCCTTCCGAGAAGAAGTCCAAAATTATGGAATTCACTGTGAAAGAAAAAACAGTCTGAGCTGCTGTGGAAGTGTATGTCTTGCAGACTGACTCCAGAGTGATTCTCTGGGTGGGCAGGGTAGGAAGAAACAACTGGAAATCCACCAAGGATTTGTCCTGTCTTTCATCACAACTTTGCTCAACTGATGTTGCTTCCACGGTGTGTTTCGACTTGGAGAAGCTGAGATAAAATCAAAAAAGTACAGTTTTCTCAGCAAATGTGAGAATTTCCTTTTTGAAGGAGAGGCTTTTTCTTCTCTTCCAGTGCTTAGCTCTTGGCATGTGTGGAGTAGCTCATCTTCATTCCTCTCGGTGGCTGTGTTGGTAGCACTGGGGGAATTGCTTATTTTGCACATGATGTTCATCTTGCTGCTGCCTCTTCTTTCTCTCTTCACAAAGTTTTTTGTGGCTTTTCATAACCTGAAGGGGGGAGCTCTCGAGGCACACCCTTTTTCACTTGTTTCCACAGCCCCTTGCAAACTGGGCTGCCTAGTGTAGATGGACCATTCACAGCCTGATACAGAGAGATCAAAAAGCTGAAATGGCAGCTTGAGAGAGTTTTTCTTCATCTTTAAGCAGAACTTAATTGGAATACCTTATTGAGTCTGGGTAGTAGCCTCTTTCCTTTTGTGCTTGGTCCAGCACGTAGAAAATGTTGAAGTAATATGTAATTTTAAAGCATTAAATAGCTGTTTCACAGTGTCGTATCAAGGCAAACGGCAAAGGCTCTGCATGAATCAGAGCTGTTTGGTTGGTCTGACATCCTGTATCCTTGAACTGGCAAACACAAAGAAATCTTTCCAGCCAGAATATTTAATAAGTAATGGTTTGGATAATGTGCATCTGTGTATTAGCATCTGGTGCAGCACTGAAATTTATGTGCAGTTTTAGCTTTGTGAGCCAATGGTTCTGGAGACGTATGACTGTCGTTCTTCCTAATAGCTACCAGGGATGCTGCGTGCCAAAATACAGCCCTGAGAGATGTAGGGCAGGCCTGGGGGGAAACTGCAGTTACCTCTCAGGAAAGTTTTCAGTGTTGGACGATTGGTACCAACTGGAGAAAGTTGGTCATGTGTCTTAAGGAGTCACTGAACTCCACTGATCAAAATGTACTTGTCATAAAGACTTCTCTGGAATCTGGAGATCAGGCACAGCAAACAGGGCTAGGGTATGGCATGCCCTGGAAGGTAATTTTTGAATTTGTTGGAGAGGTGAGCTAGATAATAACCCTGTGGCTTTGCTGTCCTCTCTATTAGAAAGGGCCTATGAAAACAGGCTTTCTGACTTTCAGCAGCACATATTTGCATTTGTGCATTGTGCCTATTTCCATAACCTATCAGGGGAATGTTTTCTGTGCTTTGCTGGTGAAAATCTCGTCTCTATTTAACAAGTTCCCCTGTTGATTCCTGTTGTCCTGAAATCCTGTGGCAAGGGGGGTGAAAGCTGAATGTTGTTACTTAAAAAGAAAGTATTGTAAAGGAAAGAGAAAATTCCCCCTATTTTAAAAAATAGGTTACCTTCTCTTTGGTTGTGTGTAGCAAGTAGTCGAGTACTGGTCTGAAAGAATTCTCCTAATAAATCATTCCAAGCTGATCTCCTTCTTGCTCCTGTGGTGTTCCATCACCAAAGGGGGTAAGTAATTAGAGGAATGGTCAGCCTCAGAAGAACCTTCTGGTTCTTCTTTTCTGTGATCATGATTCAATCTATATAACATAAATGGACTTGTGCTTGCAAAATATTTCCCTGGTACACCTTTTCTTACTGTTTTTAAGTATTGTCTGTTTTAACCATTTCCTGTCAGAATATGCTAATGGATTTTCCATTAATTTAATCCTTTTGAATGGCAGAAGGAATGAGTAAGGCTGTGTTACTGAAGGAACCTAGCGTGTTTCATAGCAGTGCTGCTTGAGAAAACAACTCCTCCAAAGAGAGAATACTAATCAAACTGTAGTTCCACTTCAAATCTCTGAGGCTTTGGGCAAAGGAACAAGACTGAGTGTTCATTGTGAGTGCTGTAACCATTCCTATGGAAAATCTCAGGTTGTCCTGCCTCAGAAATGGCACAGCAGAGCTCAGTCCCTCTGCTGAAGGGCAGTGTCTGTCTCCTCCTACTTACCCTTAAATTGCCATTCACTGCTGTGAAAAGTCTTGTGAGGGTATAAATGCAATTCCTAATTTTCTACTGTGTGTTCATGGTCACAGGCTGAGGATCCAGTTACAACATTTGGCATAACAAAATGAGTTCCACCTTCCCCTGGAGATGGCTGACTAGCACAGGAGTTTGTGTGTGAACCCTCAACACCTGCAGTTCTTTGGAAACTGCTGAAAGTAGGACGATATAGAAGGTATAAGGGTTGTTCTTAGTTAAGTATGTTCTGCAGCAAGGCTAAATAACACAAATTTGTCTCTTAACACACACTGGTGTGTGGCCTTCACCAGGGTATCCCTACACTTAATGCGTCAGCCAGTGTCTCATGGAAGGTGTTAGTGACTGATGTACATGGTGTTTTCTCAGTGAAAAGTGGATTGACTTTTTGGTCTCCTCATTTGGGGTCTTCTTTCCTCTCTCTCACTTTTTTTCTTTTAAATAGAGAATAAAAATCTAATTTGCTAGCAAATTATTTCAGGAAAGTTATAAATAAGAGAATACATGGCAGTGAAAGATCTTCCTGGCTAGAGACATGCATGGATATTTTCAAGCACGGATATTTGCACTGATTTCCTGAAGACTAGAGTAAGCACCAGTGTTAGACATTCTTTAATGGCCTGTAAAATTTCATTTATCTATTTCTCTTCCCTTAGGAATAACAAATTTTTTCCTTAAATGTGATTACTTGATTTACAGTTTTCTACTGGTCCATATTTCCCTTCTGTACTAAAGCTAGGGCAGAAAGAATGCATTTTTCATGTTTGCATGATTTTCTTCTCTAATTCACTAGAAACCAAGGCACACAGACACAAAATCGTACCTTTCAAAGAACTTGATCAATGCATTTATTTCTGTACATATGTTCTTAATGTCAATAATTTCATCTCCAGTTTTGAAGACAGTGAATGATGTGTTGGACACAGCTCCTAGCATTGCAAATTACCTTTTTTTTCAAGTTTCAGGTCAAATTTAAAGCTGTTAGAACCAAGGGCATGTGGTATCATACTCACTGAAATCAGGATGGTGTCCATCAATGAAGAAAGGGATGTTGTGGTTCGTACAAACAGAGACCTGTAATTTCAAGTGACTTTGTACACAAAGACCAAAACAAAGCAATGCTGTTCCCATTCCTGATTTGAAAATGAGGATGCTGGGGCTGGTATGTTTATTCCATGTGCAGTGATTGCTGTGCTGAACTGGGCTGAAGGGCTCAGCAGTGCAGAGATGAAGCACAGAGCTCATAATTTAGGGTTACAGCAGGCAGCACTGAAAGTTACAGGGCCCTTCTTCCATTTCTTACTTCTCTCCATGTTGTACCTGACCTTGCTTCTGCTCTGGCAACTTTCAAACACTTCTAAAAGTGCTCTTTTGTATTTGCTCATGCGGCATCAAATAATTTGCTAATTCTTGGAGACAGCTGCGTGTTTAGTTGTGTGCTGTTTAAAATCAACAGTCCTGGATTCAAGGCACAACTTTATAATAGCGATCAACATTTTGTTTAAAGAGGACTTTAGTCCCAGGAAAAGGGTTAGTGAAGGTCTATGGCTGTGAGGGCTTTCTGGAGACCTTTTGCCTGGGGCTATATACTGCCCACTTAATAGCGAGTGAGGACAAGGGCGTTACAGTAATCAGGAAAGAAAATAGGAAAGAAATATCCTGCTTGGGGCTGAACTGGAAGGGGAGAAGAAGCATATAGAATCCTAGAATGATTTGGGTTGGAAGGGACCTTAAAGACCATCTCATTCCATCTTCTTACCATAAGCAGGGACACGTTCCACTATCCCAGGTTGCTCCACCCCCATCAAACCTGCCCTGGGACACTTGCAGGGATGGGGCTTCTCTGGGCAACCTGTGCCAGGGCCTCACCACCCTCACAGTGAGGAATTTCTTGCCAGTATCCCACCTAACCCTGCCCTCTTTTGGTGTGAAGCCATTCCCCCTTGTCTTGTCACTCCATGCCCTTGTAAATAGTCCCTTTCTGCTTTTCTGGCAGGCTTCCTTCACGCACTGAAAGGCCACAATTAGGTCTCCCTGAAACCTTCTCTTCTCCAAACTGAACAATCCTAATTTTTTCAGCCTTTCCTCTCTCTCAGTTGTATGGAAGTGAAGAGCTGCTCCTGTGTGAATAGTCACTGCTTGTGCTGGGGTCCTTCTTCAGTGATTAATTGAAGTCTCTGACCGCTGGTGGATGGTTCTCACTTGGAAGTTTCCTTTTATTCATCTCTCCTGTTCTCACTCTAACTGGGTTTGTAGTATTAAGTCCCATCACAGTGTTTACTTGCCTACATCTGCCAAATACTTGTATTTTTCCCTGCTGGCAAGAGAGTGTGGGTGGAATTTGCTAATCTGAACAAGTAGATATGCGTTTCAGTTTATTTAAGCTATTCTTTAATGTGTGATGACACGATTTTGTTTTGACAGATGAATGTTGTTTCTGTAGATCTGCAGTGACAGTGCTCCATTTTGACTTTGTGCTGTCAGCTTGGTACATTTATCCTGACACTGTTGTATTTCATCTTGATACCATATTCTTGATTTGACATTGCAATGCCACCTCCATAAATTTGTATTGACGTTCATAACTCATTTTCTTTTTTTTTTTTTTTTCCAAAGTGAATGAAAACCTGGCACAGTTAGAATTGGGAGCAATACAAAGGCAGCACTGTGGAGATGTAGCACAGAGGAATGAAAAGGGCAGAGATGGGGCTCAGTGAGGAGAATCCAGGTGTGCAAGATGCATGGATGGTACTTACAGGGAGCAACGTGACATTCTGGTAGGGGGTCATCTTAGGGGCATAAATGTGTTTTCCTGTCACGTTGTCAGTGTGGCCTGAACTTTCTCAGCTACTCTGCAAAGCCTCCAAATGAAATCTGGGTAGTTGTGCCCCAGAACGTGCTCTGCTCTCATGTGCTCTCACCCTCCAGGATCACGTAATCACTGTCTAAGCACCCCATGATCGCTGGTATGGGAGCAATCGTTTCACCTTGATATCATTATTGACTCAGAGCTGCACATCAATAGCGAGGATTCAGCATGTAGGAGCTGCACAGCCAGGCAATACCATCCTTCCCTCTATTGCGTTTCTTATTCCTTAGCTATTGTCTGCACCACATGTGTTTAATGTAAAAGTTGTTCAGACTTTTCCATGAAGTAGAGGAAATAACATGTCCAGGATACAGAAGCATTATGTACATTAAAATTGTTTAGTTTAAAATCCATCTTTTTTTTTTCTTAAATTAAAAAACATTATTTTAGCAATTTAATGCCTAGAATTTTTTTTAATAAAATAGGTTGCAGAGTTCTTTTTTTCCCCCCATATTAGAGCATGCTTCATCAAAAGCAGATGAAAATGGAGGCAAAGGTAATGACACACTTGTATCTCCATTTTGCCATCATCATAAAATCTGAATCCTACTCCAGATGATTAGTAAATAAGATGAAGTAATTTCACTGAGAGAATCAACTAGCTACAGTGCATGAACTGTAATTGTGATATTAATGTCAAATAGAGTTAGTAATTTCCAGTGCTATTCTGCTCTTGAGCATGAAGTAGTTTTCCCTTTGAAACCCTTGTGCAAGTAACTGGAACCTGGGTCATGAGGTCCTAGCCAACCAAATGTATTTTGGCCTGAGAACTGGGAACACAACATTCATGTGTTTTTCTATTGAAGTATTCCCTAATACAGGTCATGAAGAATATCTTTGTTGTTGGAGGTGAGACTGCATATAAGGAGAGGCTTTTTTCTCTGTTAAGATGGCCCAGCACTGGGACAGGTCATGTAGAGAACCTGTCAGTCTCTATTCTTGGAAGTTTTCAAGACCCAACTGGATTAAGTGTTGAGTGATTCAAGTGCAGATGTAGCAGTGTTATAGGGCAAGGGCATTATAACTTAGGGAGATCCTTTCCCGTTGTCAGTTGTATGAGGTGGTAAAAGTCCTGTCCCTGGCTCCATGCTGATCTCCTCAACCCAACAGAGTCATCATGGAGGCTCTCCATGTGCACAGTGGGCAGCGATTCCAGGCTGGAGAAAACACACAAGGAATTTCCCAAGTGTGAGGGTCCTGTGCAGTTTCTGAGCTAGAAGCTTGGCCACGTGCCGTGTAAAACAGCAGGTTAAACAGAGCACGAGGTACCAGTGAGCATGGACTGACCTGTTCTAGTCAGTCCTGATTTCTCTCCGTTATTACATTCTGGAAAGCTGTGGTTTCACCTTGACTTCTAGATAATAATTTTTATTGTGTGTGTACTTGAAATTAAGCCACTGCATGTTTTTTAAGGCAATTGGAAAAGAGGGAAAAAAAAGATCAGGGCGTTTTTCGTAAGAGCTTTCCTGTCAAAAGTACAGAGCTCACTGAAATGGCAGTGGAGAAGCTGGGAGAGGAGAGAGGAGAGTTATTATTATTGCTATATGTCACAATCTCTACAATTAATGTGATATATTCGCTGTATCTGCCAGACCCTGGAGTTCTCCATGAAATAACAGTGAAGATGGGTAAAAGGCTTCTTTAGTTTATTATGTCCACTTTAATATTTAGCATGATATTACAGTGTGGGTTTTAAACTTTGCTGAAATGCTTTTTCAGTGGTTTATTGCTGGTCTTCAGCAAGCTGCAGGAGAGTGGGCAAAATGATAACCTGAGAATCATGGTGATTTTTTATTTAAGTTTTTTTTTTTTCATTTGCAGACCTAAAATTGCTCAGCAATTTCTGCTTGGTATTCCAATGTACCTACCACAACTGTTGATAATGGGCTTTTCTCCTTTCCACCTCCATGTCCTCTTTTAGGGAGAGGAGTTGTTTAATTGTGCAGCATTTTTTACTCGTGTCCTCATAATTCCCGCTTAGTTACCAGGAAACATATGCTGGTGTTACACCTAAATGATTATATTTTGAAAGTGAAATCCTTTCAGCTGTCAAGTGATAGTCTAGCCCACAAAATTGGGATTGATCACCTCCCCGTGGGACTGTGATTTTAATTTGGTAGGCAGTGCTTTACTAGCATCACAACCTTAAAGACCCCAGTTTTATTAAAGCCTCTGAATTATCTTGAGCTCCAGTTTCAATTAGACCAAAATTTGGAAGAAATTACTGGCCTGCAAAGGTCTCTGGAACAAAAGAAAATGAGAAATCACTTATTCTCCAGCAGGCATTGAAACAAATTGCACTTGCAGTTTCCAGTGGTCAGGGCTAAGCTGTGCTGCAGCCAGGCTGGGTTCACTCTGCTCCTTAAACTGCTTAATGGAAGAGGAGCATGTGAAATACCCCACAGACGGTAAGCCAAGTTCCCCACAGAGAATTTTGGCAATCCTTGTTCAGTGCAGAACTGAGGAGAGCTCAGTATGGAAGGTATTAGTTTGGTGAAAGCCGATGGGGTCAGATCTCCGGGGATCCATAGGGATACTGCCACTGGAGATCTGCCAAGTGTGTCCATAGGTGCATCTAAATACTTTTTTTTTTTTTTCCTAATGTTTGCTATAGGGTTGCAATTGAAAATCTCCAAGAGTAGCAGAGCTGTTGCACAGAGTTTGCATATCTGACACATGGCTGGGCCCAGAGCACGCTGCTCGTACGGGTCGCTGAGCCCAGAAGCTTTCAGCTTCCCAGAATTTCCTGTTATACACCAGTGTGTATTTAAAAGTAATTTTTTCTCTTTATTTTACTGTTTGCTATAAGCTAGTATCTGAAATTGCCTGGCTTTATGCTGTGCTTAAAGCATAAGACATCTGTAGTAACTGTTTGGTAATGATTATAAAACTTTGACTGCAAAGCTGCGTAGAATATGTGAGGAATAAAGCCATGAATTTTAATAAAAGAGAAGTACAGAGGGAAAAGGAAAGATGTACAATTAAAGGTCAATTAACATACAGATTTATTAAAATATAAATATGGATTTCCTTTATCAACTGTGAGAAATGTACTATTTTATTGAAAATGGCGGGTAGTGATGTATACCCTAATTCTGTAATCACATTTATGAGAACACTCCTTCCTTTGGAAGACATTAGGGTGCAATGTTTGTCTTTACACAGCAGTTTGCCAGTAGCTGAGTCACAGGACTGTATTATAGCATCAATTTTGAGCAGGACTGTCCATTAATCAATAATAAAACCTGCTTTAAAAAATCCCTAGCTGCTTCCCAAGTAAGTTAGTGATTCATTGTTTAATGGGGCATTGGCATTTTAACAAAACAATTCCCAAATCATTGAAATTAAGAAAACCAGAAGGGTTTTTTTTGTTTTGATTTTTTTTTTTTTTATGTGTGACGGCGTTCAACAGGGTTAATTGTAGTATGTCATTTGGTTTATTAATTTTGCAGCTTCCCTCTGAATTCACTGTATTTCCTTGCAGAGCTGTAATGTGCATTTGAGCAGGGGAGGGAACGGATCAGTGGTCTATCCAACTTTTTGTAAGAGATGGAAGTAATTTGATCTGAACACGCTTGATCACTTAATACCCTAAGTATTATGAAATGATTCCCTTTTCATAGTGATACATTTTCATTTCCTCTCATATAGTTTAAACGTGATGGGAATTTCTTTTCCACCTCGAAAAAGGAAAACTGAAATTGTAAGAATGCAATATCCAGATAAGTCTTATGACTCCTGTTCTTAGAGAAATAAGAGAAAAACCTTTGCATAGTTATGTGTAATACAATGCATGTCCTTTGCTCTGGCACTACACTGAGTAGGTCTTTGCTGTCTATACTGGCCAGAAAACACAGGTACAGTCATGGAAGGGACAGTACAGGGACCTGCCATGGGCAGGGACGCCTTCCACTGGACCAGGTTGCTCCAAGCCCTGTCTAACCGGGCCTTGGACAATTCCAGGTATGGGGCAGCCACAGCTTCTCTGGGCAACCTGTGCCAGGTCCTCACCACCCTCACACGGAAGAATTTCTTCTCTATATCCAATTTAACCCTGTCTTCTGGCAGTGTGAAGCCATTCCCCCTTGTCCTGTCACTTGTAAATAGTCCCTCTCCAGCTCTCTTGGAGTCCCTTTAAACACTGGAAGGGGCTCTAAGCCCTCTCTTCTCCAATCTGAACAGCCCCAGCCCTGCCAGCCCCTCTCCATAGAAGAGCGAACAGGATATAACTGGTGGTGATTGCTGCAATGGGCTTCCAAGGGAGAGAGGGAGAGGGTAGCACTCGATGCTCTCTTCCCATATGTACTTGGAGCCAACTGCTTTACCCAGTGAGTTTAACAGTAATCTCAGAGGAAAACCCTGCTGCTGAAGCAAAGGCAGGCAACAATGATTTTAAATATAAAGTACCACTGCAGTAAAACAAACAAACAAAACCAGAATGTTTGGTAGATTTGCAGCAGTATTATATTTTGTGATCAGACCACAGGTAGTGGAGAAAAATAGGATGCTGGAAAGAAAGCAGGCTTGACTTGAAGTCAAGTGAAACCTTTTGAAGTTGGAAACAAACACCCAGGACCTGCAGAGCTTGGTGTGCATGTCACCTTGCTAATCCTCACACATTTTAATTACACACAGCAAATGTGCCGTTCTCCTCCCGCTGCTGTACCAGCAGGATGTTGTAACAAGGGCTCATGTCCCAGTTGACTTTATTGACTCGATGGAGCATTCTATGTTACATTCACTGCAGAGTTATGTTAAAGCACAAATGTTGTGAAACAAATTACAGCGGTCAAAATAAAGAAGGAATGAATGAGGCAGATTAGCTGGCATGCACTGGTGGTTTTGTACTGCTCTAGTCATGCAGAGCAGCTGTAAATACAGTGTAAACAGCCACAAAGGCCTCAATTATTCTCCTACTTGTTCATGTAGATTAGTATGATCTTACTCTATAGCCAAGTGATTTAAACAACAATTCTGGGAATGACTGATGAGGTTCATTTACACCAATGTAAATCTATAGCTTCTGGTTTCTGATTAAAGTTTTATGTATTGAGCTGTTCATCACTCCTTTTAAACACTGCTGTTTGTGGAACTCAGAGATGATCTTTATCCATTTAGTGAAATGGGAGTAAAATCTGAGGGTTTTTTTTCAGGTGCTTGTTCTCGTAGCATGTAAAACTGGTGTATCAGCTTACAGCAAATCTTCCAAGAGGCTAATTTAATATACTGTTTAAAAGATAATGGTAAGAGAAATTGTCTACTACCAAGTAAGAAAAGTGAGATAGAAAGGTTATATATTTCAATACCAATGTGAATTTGAATTCTTTTTAGAATCAGTAATAGAAAGTTTCACGAGTTGCTCCACAACAGCTGTCATTAACTAGATGGCTTTCAGGTTGGAATTAGAAGCAATCAGGTATTTGAAAACATGTTTGTTCTTAAACTTTATTGGGCGTCCCGTTGGTGGGAGGGGATTGCAGTAGTGCACTAATACAAGTATTGCAATACTGTTGGCTCATTTCAGGCTGAATGGCACTTTCCTTCAGAACCAGGATTATTGATTTCCATGGGGCTATTCCTTAAGAAAATTTGTAGGTAACTGGGTAGGGATGCGCCATGGCCTGATGTGATTTAGGAGTTCTGACTAATAAGTCACAAAACAATTCAAGAGAATGGCTGAAGGTTCTCGAACTTTTATTTGCAACACTACATTTCTTTTTGTAAGACTTGTTAATGAAGGGCTCTTGTAATAAATCTTGCTTAGGTAATGAGAAAATATATTGACTACAGGGACTGTAGTGACAGGACAGGGGGTGATGGCCTCAGACTGACAGAGGGCAGGGTTAGATGAGATATTAGGAAGGAATTCTTCCTTGTGAGGGTGGTGAGGACCTGGCACAGGTTGCCCAGAGAAGCTGTGGCTGCCCCATCCCTGTAAGTGTTCAAGGCCAGGTTGGACATGGCTTGGAGCAACCTGGAATAGTGGAAGGTGTCACTGCCTATGGCAGGGAGGTGGAATGAGGTGTTTTTAAGTTCCCTTCCAATCCAAAGTGCCTGTAATTAGGAAACACCTGTAAATTACAGGTTCATTATTACTGGCAATAATTTTTGTAGCAAACATTAGATTTCATGCTGAAGAAGGAAGAAGGTTCGTTGTGCAATCTGGGAGAGGAAACATTATTTGAGCAGGAAGGTAAATTACTGAGTGGCAGGACAAGTAGTTACAAGACAAATGACTGGATATTATCTTTGGTAAACTGCACAGCTTTCCTAATTTCAGCCAATCTGCCACGATTTACAGACATGAGTTCTTCCATATTCCTAGTGACAAATAAGACTCTTTAATGAATTACATTGATCCTGTCATCCTTCCTCCTGTAGTCTGATCAAGTGAGAGCTACACTGACTTTGGGCTCTTCTTGGATTCTCCCCATCCCTGAAGGAGCACACACATGCCCATGAACCTCTGGTATAAGTCTTGATGTACATCTCCAGAGGGCACCTGTGATATTGGCTGAGAGCCCACACAGTTTTTGGCTTCAAGATGAGTCCTTAATCTCTCATCTTTATTTCCTTGACAATGCAGCCCTTTGCTCCAGCCTGCCTTGTTTGACACTGTAGCTTGGATTTCTTACATGCACTAGATTCTCTCTTGGTTTCACCTGCTTGCACTGACAGACTTTTATTTCCCTTCATGATTCAGATTTTTTCAGAATTATTCCTCTCCCTAATTTATAATGCATAGAGTATCTTCTAGTGACCTGCTAATCATTTTTCATTACAGGGCATCTCTTAGTTCCAGCTGCCTCACCTTTCCTGTTACTATTAGTAATTTTGTACTCAATCCTGTTAACTCTGGTTTCTCCTGCTTCCCTCCTGGGTAATCCTTCTCCCCCAGACTCCTGACTGGCACTGTACAGTTGTTGTTTCAGCACCACTGTTTTCCTCGTGCAGGTGAGTTTGTATTTCTAACATACAGACTCCCTAATCCCTTCATTTCCATTTTTGTTATTCTTCCTTCACAGTCAAGTACTTCATTTATGGTTTATATGTTTCCATCAGCCTGCCAAACCCAGCTGAGTGCTGGTGTCTCCCTCTGCATCTATTTTCTTTTACAGCCCACTGGAGGAGATTTCTTTCTCTTGTCTCTTCTCAAGAACAGCTACTGCTACTACTTTTCTTGAGGGTTTAGCCACTCACTGCTCAGATCCATCTCTTCATCCTATGCAGTTACCTCCTTGTCTCACTGTCACTTAGTCCCATATTTCTCATCTTTTTTTTACCTCCCCTGCATACTAATATGGTCTAAAAATATGTTGTGGTCCTCAGGTTTACCCCTGAGTACACCCTAGTCTGGTTTTCGTCTTTTTTAACAATGGAAACTGTTTCAGCAAGCCTAAAATAATGATTTCTTGATCAAAGATGCCAGCCTTTGCTGCATACTTCCTCATAGATGAAGTTGATCACTCCTTGATCCTTCTGTCGTCTTTCCTATTCCTTTGTTATTGTACAGTTCTCTTTCTCCGCAGTTACTGCCCCTGCTCTTGCACAGTCGCTTTCCTGGATGTTTTCCTTGTTCCTTCCGGTAGTTTGTAGCAATGCTGTGTTGCTTTTGACTGTGTTCTCTCAGTGAATCTTATCATCGGCTGACCTCCTCTCCTCAGGTGTCGTCAGGCACTATTTTTATGCAGATGAATTGCAAGTCTGTTTGTCAGCCTAGGGTTTGTTTGCCTCTGTTCAGGCGCGCATTTCATCTCACATCTTCAGCGTTTCTGGCTTGACAGTTTGCTGATAACAAAGGCAAAGTAGAGCTCTGTATCTCTCCTACAAAACTCTCTCGTGTCCCTCACTTTTTATCCCCCCTTCATCACATTACCGTCCACAGCTGGTGTTTGTTATCTGGACACGTTCAGTTATGAATTCTTCTGCTCCCGCTTCAGTATCACCATAATCTCTTCCACCATCTCAAGTGTGTCCCCAGTGTAATTTTTTCCCTCTCTTCAGCCTTCTGTTTAGATTCTTTTTAGGTCTTACTGTCTTCAGCTGTGGACAAAAAGTCATCCTGTATTATCAGATTTACTCCTTTATTTTTTAATTGCCTCCCTTCTGATCACTAGTAAGTGACTACTCCACTCCAGCCATTCCTGCTGGGATCATGTATCTGACTCAGTTTGACTCACTGGAGTAGAATTTCTGCATCTACTCCAAGTTATCACTGAGTGGTTTTACATTCTTTTCATCTATAAAGCTGTTGAGACAGCTTTATGTATCTAGGAGTCTGCCTTAATTTCCTCTAATTCTCTACGATGTTTTCCTAACTGTTCTGTTCCCAATATTTCTTTGTGCCTTTATGCTTTCTCAAATACCCCTGCTCTCTCCCTTCAAATTTAATTTCTTAATCTTGTGGCTTTGAGACTTTTTCACATATCCTCGCAGAAATATCTCTTTAGTTTTTCATCTGTGCAGCGTTTGTCTAATCTTTTTAATAAGATAAGGCCAAGAACTTAGTTTTTACTCTGTCCTCTTTTATTGTGATTTTTTAATACTATTAAGGCACTGTAGATATTAAAACCATTATCAGTAATACCTCGTAGGTTTTCTTTTCTCCACAAATACACTTTAATGGGTTTTAGGCGTAATTGTTAAGATGAAGATGATAATATACTGGAAATAAAGTACACTTGCCACAATTAAATTGCAGAGAGATCTGTGAGTGGGAAGCATTTGCAAACCCCTGTATGTGTAGCCAGGCAGTGCCCACGGCTTTGGTAAACTGGCAAGGTCACTTCAGAAAAAGAAAGCTGGTACTGTATATGATATGTAGGTAAACAGGCAAGGAACATAAGGCCATAGCAAAGAATTGTACAATCACCAAATTTGGATTTGAACCTTGGTTTGGGTTGGAACCTTAAAGCTCATGTCATTCCATGCCCCTGCCATGGGCAGGGACATCTTCCACTAGCCCACGTTGCTCCAAGCCCTGCCCAACCTTGAACACCTCCAGAGATGAGGCAGCCACAGCTTCTCTGGGCAACCTGTGCCAGGGCCTCACCACCCTCACAGGGAACAATTTCTTCTTAATATAAGACTATTTTCTTCATAATTCAAGAGTCTGAAGTAATTATTTTGATCTGTGCCCATGTGGTTCTCCCATGGAAATCCTTCCTGGGGAATGATTTAGCAGAATATCCATCTCAAATCTAAGTGTCTCTTAGGAGATTATGTGGTTTGGGAGTATGGAATAAAAGTGCATGAAAGGAATAGTAATGAGTTACCAAATCAGATCCTTTTGACTCTCTTTAGATCACCGAGATCAGTTCCTATTGATTCTTAATAGTTCCTATAAGAACTGGAGCCAAAAGAGCTTAACTGCTTATTGTGATTCCTAATATCTTCCTTAATATTTCCTTAGTACTTGAGAACTTAAAGTAGCAAATCTGAGCTCTGAGCTGACCATTACTACTCAGAGTGCATGTTTTGGAGAGGGTGATAAGTGACTGTGTGAGAACATCAGCTCAACACTTTGTGGTGATCAGAAATGTAAGTCAACCATTAAGAATTATTGAGAAAGGAGTAGAGAATGAAGCAGGGACATCACTGAACTGCTGGAATTAGTTTGTGTAGTTCTGGTCCCCACAGCTCCAGGACAATCCAGTGGATTGTCCAGAGAAGAGCAGCAGGGCTTTTTAAGCTGTATATGGAACAACCAAGTAAGCCAGGATTCTTCAGCCTGGAATACAGGCGGCTATAAAGTCATGAATGGCTCAGGAAGAATGATAAAGGGCTGGTGGCTTCTTCAGTGGTGTTTTCCTTTTGATGAGGGGTTGGTTTAGTTTAGTTTTGTTATTTTTTTTGGAGGGGGTGTCTCTTCTAACACAAAAACTAGACAGGAAATTAAACCAACAAGAGGCATGTTGAAATCAAACATAAAAGAGTGATCATTCCTATGTTGTGGATATTTGCAGAGGCTCAACAGGAGATCAGACAAAGCTCAGGGAACAAAGATTTCAGGGGTTCACAGAAGGTGTACCTGGCTCAGGAACTCTCTGAGCTTCCAGTGGCTGACAGCTGGGGGGTGACAGCTTCCAGTTCTTCCCTAGACATCCACTTTTGGCAAGTATCACAAATAGGGTTATGTGGGTCGAGTAGTACTAGTTTGCCAGTACATTTAGGCATTATAAACAATTGTATTTTATTAAGACTACAATTAAAGAATACACTTGGTTATCACCAGCAATTTTAATTTTTAAAAATTACCATTCTGTTCTTTGGAAACTGCATGGGTACATCCAAGGCAGTGTGGTGAATATGGGCAAGACGTTTCTGTGGGAGTAGAATGGTGGGATCATTTTTCACTCTAAGAAGTTTTCTTTAAAGCAGAAACAGTCAACTTGCTATATTTTTCATAAATCCATTGCAGTCTGTGTGGCTGGCTTCACATTTCTTTTAACTAACAAGATTTTAATAATCAAATGAATGTTGATCATCTTACTTTCTTTGCCTGACATAACCTGCCTGTCGTGGTAAATGATCTGAGCCTTTCTTAATGAGGAACTTCAGTTGAAAGTTCACCACTTTTGCTTAATTATCTCCATAACCCACTGACTAAAAGATGTATGTTCCCTGTGCTGTAACAGACCTCGGGGTTTTCCAGCAGGATGTCTAATTCAGATGGTGCCTCTTCTATTTGTAAGAATAAAGGAGAGCTCGCAAATTTGCAGTGTTGCATTATAGTTACATTTTTTTTTAAAAGCAAACAAGCCCCAAACAGTTTGGCATTGTAGTATAGAAGCTTATGCTCATTTGTCACAGATCAAATGAGAATAAGTAAATTTACATTAACTTTAATATCTGAACTAGCAGCACAGCTACTTTAAATTCAGCAGAGGACAGACAAAGCAGATATTCCTATCTGAGCATCAGAGTAAGAACATTTGCAGGTGGAAAGCAAAAATTAATAGAGCTGTGACAATTCACAGCAGCTCTTATATTTGTGTTTATAGTTTGTTTTCCTGCACCACTCAGTTAAAGGAGTTAGGGTTGTATTTGTCTCTCCCCTTCAGCTGGATAACACTTCTACTTAACTTCTGTGAACTTGATTTCAGAGAATCTATTACTATTAGCCTAAAAATAGCTTTTTCCTTTCATTTCTGGGATTGTTATGTTTTAGACCTTGTTTCCCTCCTTTTGGATGTGTAAGTAATACTGTCTGTTTCTTTGGAGGTAAAATAAATGTAATAACTCCTGAATGAACCGACACCACAAAAATGGCTATGACATGGTATCCCTGAAAGAGGTAATATATCCCAGAAACTTGCCAGGTTCATTTATTTGAGAGACCAAACTAGAGACACAGTCTGATGAGAATATTGAAAATTAACATTTTTATAATTTTTCATATTACAAAGTCCCTGCCTGTAGCAATTCTGGGGAAACTGTTTCTATTTAAAGATTGCTGGTTGGAGGTGGTAGATAAACTAACCTTTTTTCCTAGTTAGTAATCCCCAAAGTGTGAATTTATACCAGTTTTCCCTTTTAGGCTTGCACTTAACAGTGACCCCATGGTGAGGTTTTCTTCCCTAACAATCCAAATGCTTTTTGTCAGTTTTTTTAGCTACTAGAGGAAAACAACCTGTAGTATTAAATCTGAGTTTGCTAGTTTTTGGAAAACCAGAGCATTTGAGTAAGAACTTGACTGAGTTAGAGATGGCTTTAGAATCGGCACAAATAATGACTGATCAGGTGTAAAGAACTAATAAGTTTTACTGGAAGTCCTAAGTAGAAGTTAAAATTTGAAAAGATAGGGGAGAGATGCAGGAAGCTTTTATACGTCATATTAGCTACCTCCTCTTTGTTTTCCTTTTCCAGGGAGGCTAATAAGCTTGTCAGATTGATGTAAAACTCATTGCTAGTTAAATTACAGCATGTAGGCTTACATTACTACAAGGAGCTGAAAATGAGAAATAGCCCATTGCAGAGCAGATGAAATTTGTTTTATTTTTACAGCTGTTTTTTCCACAAACTTGGTTAGAAGTTTTCTTCGCTGTTTGGAGAAAAAGAAATACGCTCTGTGTGAAAAATGAGAGGTTTTAAAACAAAGACACAGAGAACATTTTTACCTTCCCCATTATGGTATCTAAGAATATAGAAATTACTTTCAGGAAAAAATGTATTGCTGTAAAGATCAAGCTTTAGTCTCTGGGGTTTTGTTTTTAAGGAAGTCTGGAATGTGAAAGAACTCAGAAAAATGAGAACAAATTCCCTTTCTTTTATATAAGAAAACAAAATATTTCCTCTTCCTGCAATTACTTTTATGAGTAAAAGGTAGAGGAATAATTAATCATACAGCTTTTTTTCATTGAGATTAAGTAATTTCATTTTAAGATTTGTTTAAATCTTTTTTTTTTTGTTAACTTTTTAAATAGTTATTAGATAAGCTATAAGCTAATTTTGCTAAGCATTAGAATTGTAGAAAAATGCCTCCCAGACAGGAGGTTGGCAGCTGAACTTGATGATCTTAAACTCTTTTCTAATTCTATGATTCTAACTAGGAAAATTCTTATAGTTTCCTTGGGAAAATTCCATCTGAAAACATGCATTCCAGTCTGAATAAATAATTTTAGAACTTCCACTTGGGTGAAAACCCAAAAATATTTGCTGGTGAAATATTTGAATTATGCCTGAGGTGTGAAACAGAACATGCCCAACCAGGCATGCTGGGGTTGGCGTTTTTTTTCAAAAAGACCCTTAAGAGACTACTTTTAAAATTATGTGTTCTTTACAAATTAAAACCCGAGATTCATGTCACCTCTTTGTGTTTATCCCTCAGGGTGCAGTTGTATAACTCTGCTTTACTTTTCCCAGCCACCTGCTAAAGCTGCGAGCTGGGCGACCCTGGCCCTGTGGCACCTCATTCAGTTGGCTGGGCTGCTATTCTCAAGGCTGTTCCAAAGGAGTCAAACTCCTTGGGATGCGTTTGGAGAAGCTGCCCTAGGCTTGGAGAGCACAGGTGAACAGGCACAAGGGTTAATCTCCTGTTTGTGTTTGTGGCTTTCAAGGATTTCTCTGGGGTATGTGTGTTGAACGGTCCTTTGGTTTGGGGCGACTTCGTGCTCCCTCTCATCATTTTTTGGAGTGTTTTCTTCTTTCTTTGATTTGACAGGTTGCAGTTGTTAGAACTGTTCTGTTCTTGAGTTTCTTGGGAGTCAACAATGCTTTTTGTGTTTACAAAGCCAGGTTGGATGAACCAAATAAACTGATACTGTGTCTCAGTGTGGCTCGTGGTCCCGCTCTGGGGGAAACAGGCACATGTCACCTGTGTGCCATGTGCTCATGGCCAGAGGATACTGCCGATTTTTGTAGCCTAAGGGGATCTCTCCAGGCACCAGGTTGCCTTGGGATAGAAGAATGTGAAGATGCTGATGTAGTGAATTCAGAGGACACAGTATCTTAAGGTTTGGCTGCTTGTGCATGTGGGAAGTGGTGCATTGGGAAATGGTTAATAAAAATTAGCACTTTAAAACCAGAAGGGCAGTAAGAGTCTTCTGAGCAACGCTAATCCACAAAACTTCTTTGGTCTTGCAGTGCAGCATTTATTGCTTTAAATGTGAGGAAATACAATTTTTAAATTTCTAACATCAGAAATGAATTACAGTAATGTAGATTAAAGAATTTAAAACAATGAATTCTAAAGCTTCATTGCAATAAAGACTCCTTAAAACTTTCAACCCACAAGGGATTTCTTCTAGATTTATGTCTGTATGGATTGCTGAATAGCACATGAATTGCTTTTTCTTGTGGCTTTATATATAAAGGCTCCTTAGAACTGGACTGTTGCTTCTCTTGGCTTCCCTGACCACTTGAAAAAATAACTTGTGTAAAAATATAGCAGCACGTGATTCTGATGCTCTTCTTTTAGCCTGTAAGGCTAAAATTAATGTATCTGCTCACGTTGAACTAGAATCAGAATCACTTAGGCTAGAAAAGACCTTAAAGATCATCACTCCAACCTTTAACGCAGCACTGCCAAGGCCACCCCTAAACAGTGTCCCCAAGTGCCACATCCACGCAGGTTTTAAATAACTATATGAAATATACTGCAACAGCAGTGGTAGAAAAGATGGTTTATTCTCTACAGAAACACAGAGATCCAAAAGAACCAAAGACTGGATTAAACAGAGGAGGAAAAGCATATATTACAGGGTAACTTCCACAGGCAACATGTTTTTCTTAATAAGTTTTTTCCACACAAAGGGCCCTGTGGTTTTCCAAGCACAGATGGCTTTCAAGGTGTGCCACCCAATAGAGACTTCTGGGAAGAGGAATCCTTGTCCAGTTGACAGCATAATTGAAGGTCCTTCAGTGAAATAAGGTGTCTTTGAAGTGACTGTCTTGTTAACTTCTCGCTTAGCACATCAAAATAAGGGAAGGATGCCTTTATTTCTTGAAAATGCAAATTGTGGCTCAGCTGTGTGAAGTCCCGCTTCAAAACCTTGCAGATGTCCCAGCTGATTTTGATGGTGAATGTTTTGTCTTTGGTTCTACAGGACTGGCTTTCAGGTTTTTTAATGGAAGTGTTGGAGTCTGGTAATCTCACTGCAGCAAATTGCATAAGGAAATTGATTTCTCACTGGATTTCCTACTTATGATGTTTGTGTTCTCACCCCGAAAAGTGCTAAATGAAAACTTAAGTGTTTTCCTACTTTATTGTAACGCCAAGATCACAGAATGGGTATTGCAGACAGTTTAATGTTCAAAATGTCTGGTTTTCTTTTGGTTTACTGTAAGATGTTATTAAATTTTCCCAGTGATGCTTAAAATACTTGAAGAATAAATTGACGTATCTTAGTTAAATGGTATTTCTAGACTCTCTGGGCATTTTAGTTGCTTTTCCTGCTCTCTGTGTCGCGTCTGGTCCATGTTGATCTGTTTTCTTGCTGTGATCTGGTTTTAGCCCTACAACTGTTGCCATGGCTGGGTGAAAGGCAAAACACAGTGTGTGTTTTACTACTTCTACTGCAATGACTAAATTGCAGCATCACACAGGGACACAATATTCCTCTCCAGGGGATGTTACAAACCTCATCTTCAGGTTTTCTGAAAATGTGAGGGCAGGCTTGGCTCTTGGGAGAGCAGTGGCACCTGCCTCTGAATGATGGGTGGCTTGGCAGGGTGAGCAGAGCAGGAAAGCTGGAATGGTGCCCGGCTGGTGTGAAGGATGGCCTCATTCAGGAGGCCTGTGGTCCATTCTGCAGGACAGATGGCTCAGTAACTGCACCATAAGCCTTTTCTTTGTCAGAATTGAACGAGCCTCCAGACTTCTGCTCTCTGATATAAAGTGGCATAATGCATCCCAATGAATCTTTACAGGCAGGAGGAATTATAGGAACCTTTGATCCTTTTCCTTTAGAACCCTCTCATCTTGGAAAGGGTTGTGGTAGCTGGAAGTAACTTTCTCAGCACTGCAGAGTGCCTGTTTTGAAAATTTGCCTTGTTACGGGAGAACTGATGCACAGGAAGCTCCACCTGTATATGAGGAAGGACTTCTTTCATGTATGGGTGACTGTGCACTAGAACAGATTGCCCAGAGAGGGTGTGGAGTTCTCCCTCACTGGAGACATTCCATACCTGCCTGGACACAACCCTGTGCCATGTGCTCTGGGATGACCCTGCTTGAGCAGGCAGGTTGGACCAGTGCCCCACTGTGGTCCCTTCCAACCTTATCCATCCTGGGATTGTGTGCTAAGTGTTTTCTGTCCAGTCTAGGGAGAGAAGGTAGTATACATTTCCTAAAACTGCAGAAAGAAGTGCTAAAGAAACTGGGGAAAAGGAATCAGACAAAACCTACAACATGCAATGACTGTGAGGGGATAATTAGTCTTGTTACCTGACTAGCAAAGGTTCATCAATGGAGGACACTCCAGATGCAGCAAACAGTGTCTCTTGTACCACTCCACAGTGTTCTCCATTTAAATCATGCTGCTCTTGCAGGTGCTATATAGGCACCTGCAGTGTATCTTTGCAATCTTAAAACTCAGGAATGTCAGGACTTCATGCAGACCCCCTGGGGAACATGGAATGCACCGTGATGGGTCACAGCCTGTTTGCTTATGGCTGAGCTGTGCTGTTCCAGACAGCTCCTTGTGACTCCAAAGGCCCTTAATACATTGCAGTGGGACACTGGAACCTACACACCATCCAATGGCTCAAGTTCCTTATCTCAGGGGGATAAGTCATGTGCTAAAGGTGAATTGCAGCTTGAATGCAAGATCTGCTTTTCTCCCTCACCATATTTCAGGACACATTTGTCATATTTGTCCCTGCATTGCTTAGTGAAGATGATCACCGCTCTAGTGCCTTACCAATATTCATTACCTGTCTCTTGAGCTCTGACTTAGTACTACTTCATCCAGATACTGTGATGGAAATTCAGCTAGCTGGAAGAATTTATTTCTTCCATGCCGAGAACATGAACCTCTCAGCAAGTTGCAAAGCATCTATGAAATTACAAAGTAAAATCTATGGTCAGGCCAGAGGGTGCTGCCTTCAGTCTCATTGGCTTTGTGGTGTTTATTGGACTATTAATAACCAGGGGAGTAAGACATTTGAACTCTTTTTTTTTTTAAATTTTATTTCTATTTTGTGAATATCCCATCTTTAGATTTCTGCCTTGTTATCCTAAGTACTCTTCTAGCTATCCTTTTTTTTTTTTTTTTTGAGTTTTCAGGAAGACATTCTTTTAATCAGTTAAAACAGTGACAAGATGAACTATTTTATATTCCATATATTTACTGTAGAGCTTGGGGTCATGGGAAGAATATACAGTATTAGTAGTCAATAAAAGCATTCACTGGCGCATCAGTCAGTGTTTCAGCGCTGGCTTGGGCAGGTAGAACAAGTTCCTGAAGTGCTCAGTGACAGTTTCCAGGTAAGTTGTATGATGAATGTACACCAACCCTCACTTTTGAGTAGTCAGGTATCCCAAAGTTGAGATACTTAAAACTACAGACTAATTCCCTGCTGGGTTTGATGCATTTTCATCATCCCTCTGGATGTGCAGAATTACTCAGCTGGGAATTTGCAGTTGAAGCTGTTGAAAATGATGCCTGGGGAGTGGCATGGGACAGGGGAGCTGCACATCTACACAACTTCTAAAGGCTTCCAGGGACAATGATTCCAGCAGTTCCCTGGGCAGCCTGTTCCAATGCCTGACCACCCTTTCAGTGAAGAAATTTTTCCTACTATAGGAAAGAGGCCATTTCCTCTCCTCATTTGGTAGTTGGGAGAAGGGCCTGACCAACATCCCCCTGGCTTCCCCCTCCTGTCAGGGAGGTACAGAGAGCAAGAAGGTGCCCCCTGAGCCTCCTTTGCTCCAGGTTGAGCCTCCCGAGATCCCTCAGCTGCTCCTGGTGTTCCAGACCCTTCCCCAGCTCCACTCCCTTCTCTGGACACGATCCAGCACCTCAGTGTCCTTCCTGAATTGAGGACTGACCCCAAAACTGACCCCAGGATGTGAGGTGCCTCAGCATGCCCAGCAGAGGGGAACAGTCC
>JAWWES010000002.1:3177823-3235403 GCA_035583135.1 Lophotriccus pileatus
ACAAAAAAAAAAAAAAAAAAAAAAAAAAGCACAATTTATTTTATTACTTAGCAACTGATCAAAATTAACAAAGTGTATATAAAGACAAATCTCAGTAAGAGCATCAGCAGAAAAACGAGGCAAAGAACATCTTTCCTCTGTGTATACAGCTCACAGCGGAAGCTTTGCAAATTGCTGGTAACTGTATCAGCATATGATTCCTTCATTTGCATTTATACTTCAATTAATTTTGTAATTTAATTTGTGCAGTTCTGAATATTTCAGTGTATCTCAGTGAAAGCAAAATCTTCTTCAAAGAGCACAGCTGTTTGGGCTTCAGTAAATTTCTCCAGATGCAAGTGCTGTCACTATTTCTGCTTTCACAATTATTTCTCTGTAGATGGGTTTGAAATAGCACTGGCATCGAGATCTTTCAGTGTCTGCACCACCAGATTTGGGATGTTGTAGTCCAAGCTAAGAGTCCCACTAGTAAGCAACCAGTACTTTCTGATGTAATTTCTTACTCTGTGTTTATTAATACTACTACTTATTTTTTATATCTGTACCTGTTTTTCAGTTCACACCTTGCTTTAGTTTATTGTTTAGTTAAATTACCTGAAGGTGTTATTTCTGTTGAATTCATACAATGTACTCAACAGCTTTTTTGAGTAATCCTGGGGAAGGAAAGAAGCATTGAAGATATTTTAGTTTTACTATCACTTTCATTCTAAGGCTGAAAGGGAAGTACTTGCTAGATGAGCATCAGAGGGTTGTAAATAGTTTTTCACAGGTGTTCATATAGTTATGTATTGTTTATAAACCATCCCAGAGTTTGTGCTGGCTTGTCCTAAACCAAAACACAATTGGCTACCAGGATGGCTTGAAACTTGTACGTCTTCAGAGGGTTTGGTCTTTCCTTGACAGCTTGAGTCTTCTGAGGCAGTAAAGAAGTGAAGGCACAGCTTTGCCCATTATTGGGAATTTTTACATGTGACAAGGAAGTTTCTGTGGTGTTGGAACAATCTCATCAGTAGAGTGCTTTGCCTAGTGATAAGTTTATTAAGAAAACATCAAGGCAAACCATCACTAGCTTACTTTTTAGTATAAAAATCATTAGGGTGCAGGGTTTTACACGCAAACATGCTGTAAATACAACATCAAGCCCACAGTACATGTACTTGCTCCGTATGTGCCGTACATGCTTGCATGTTATTTCTGCCTGAGGCCTTAGCTCTGGGGACCCAACTGCATCAACTACTCTTTAATTAGTAAATGCCAATTTATGTCATTCTGTCTTGTTGCCTGGATTATGCACCAAATCCTTCACTCAGTTCAGCCTCCTCAATCACAGACCTTTCAGGGAAAAACCCTCTTTCCTTGGTATTTAACTTCTCTGCTGCCTGATAATAACTGCCCCTTGGTGGCTTGAGCGCTGTCTGAAGCACTGAGTGTCACAAATGCAAATGGATTCTGTGCTGCTCTGTCCTTTCTGCTTTCTTTTTACCAGTCTGGAGCTTGCTTGCTCTTCGTGACTGATGTGACCTGATGAGACATGCCACTTTTTATGTGAAAAAGAGAAGCTGTAGTGCAGATAAGGATACTCTTAACTGCAAGAAAGCAAAGCCAGTAGATCCAGCTCAGTCTCAGTGCCTGTGTCTATATTAGCAAGTTCTGTGGGTCAGCAGGAATGAATCTGGAACTGTTGGTGTTGGTAAATTAAGTAGTGGCTGTTGTGCCAGGACACTTCTTTTTTTTGCTTGTTTGCAATAAGACAAATACCAAATACAAATACTCCCTGCTGCTTTGTTTGTTTGAGTTTGCCTCGTGTTGTCTATCCCTGGCTGTGTGTTCCCTTCAGACTCTCAATTCTGTTTGAGGATTCTGTTTGGGCTAGCACTCCTCTTAATACATATCAGAAATTTAATTTCAACTTTTTTAATGCTTTTAGTGTAATCATAGTTTCCAGTGTGGATCGAAATGAAAATAAGTTTCAAAAGTCAAGGGTGAAAAGCTGTGTTTTCTCTAAAGCTGAGGATGCTAAAATGTGACTTTGAAACTAACGATTAGATGTTGGTTTCAAATTGTCAAGTGTGCTCCTTGCTGCTCTGCAAGATTCTTGCAAGGACAGATGGGTATGGCTAACAAGGAGATTAAAGGAGTTAAAGGGATCTTCTGTTCTAAATTCAGAAAATGGATGTAGCAAATAACAGCCTTTAAAAAACAGAAACTCAAATGTTCATTTAAACTAACAACCCTTGGAGAAATACTCCCTTCCAAAAGTAATGAGAAGGGTTCTTTTAACACTTAATCAGAAAAGGTTGTTGACCCATAAAAGAAACCATGGCAGCTGTGACCATTTTGAGATTTCAAAAGGATATCACTGAAGGTCAGCACTTAACAGGCTTCCTCTTGGCTGGGCTAAAGAAATTTTTCACTGACGGTTTTCGATTACTTTTGGTATAATTAAAAATATGTGTAGTTTACATTCATATTGTTCCCCTAAAAATGTCAGATTTTAAATGTATCTTCTGAAACTTAACGAAAAAGCCAAAATGGTATACATGGACTTTTTTCTTTGCTGACTATGTGTAAAAGGTACCTACACCCACAAGTGTTCCTTGCCATGAATGGTGGGACCCAAAGGAGTTGGTGGGAACAAATACACATTCTATTTACTCTGCTAGTGCTGTTGTGGGCTGTACACTGGGGAAAGATCCACACTCAATAATGTGTATGATCCTTTCTGGAGAGACAGAATAATAAGAATAATACCCCTAGAAATAATAAAACCAATAACACTTCATAAAAGAAAAACATATCATTGAGAAGCAGAGTGTGTTTTCTTAAAAAAAAAAAAAAAAAAGGTGGAGGGGAGGTTTAGGGAGTTAAGACTGAAATTTCAGAGGGGAGAAAGAGGTGTCAAAGAAGATCCAAGGGTCATAGGTGTGTGCTGGGTATGCATTTCGAAATACTGTGATGAGCACCACATAAAGCCCTGCTCACCCGAGTGACCACATTAAAGATGATGTCTGCTAAAGGCTTTCATCAAAGCTAAATTTTTCCATTCTGTTCTGGAGTGTTTCTTTCAGTGGCAGGGTTTGAACAAGGTCCATTTGCTGCAGCGTGTAGCAATTTGTATGCCTCAGAGCCTCCGATGGAGCATTCCCTCAGCAGCATGAAAGCAGAAAAAACACCTTTCAGGGCCGCAGAATGCTACTGGTGTTTTTATAATTCAGTCAAGGAGATCCAACTTTTGTCTGTATGCAAGCCAAAGACCTACTCCAAGAGTGGAGTTGCTCCTCCTGGAATAATTTTGTTATTACTTGCAATTAGCGATTCAGGAGAAATATTATAATAGCAATACTATCGCTGTACTAGTATTAGTTGTAACTATTGCTTATAGTATATAAGCAAATTATTAGTTGACTTGATTGAGGACTGATTTTGGCGTGGTCAGGCCCTGGCACAGGTTGCTCAGGGAAGCTGTGGCTGCCTCATCCCTGGAAGTGTCCAAGGCCAGGTTGGACGGGGCTTGGAGCAGCCTGGAAAGTGGTTGTAACTAGATGGTATTTGAAGTCCCTTCCAACCCAAACTGTTCTGTGATTCCCTTCATTTGTCTCAAAAAGGATGAAAGCAAATGTCTTTTATCTCCAGAAGCTCACCCTAGTTTTTAAGTGCTGATTTATGCTCATTTGCAAACCAGGCTATCGAGCTGGTGAGTTGGTGGCTGCGAAGTGACAGTGGAATTATTGCTCTTCCCATCTCCTTCAGTTTTGATATTCTGCTGTGGCAAAAGTAATGCAGAGGAATTAGGTCTTGATTTAAAATTATACACACAGAGGAACAGGCTGGTAGATAAGGAATTGCAAACTGGGAGTGTTAATTTATCTTACGATCTGCACAAAGTCAATGATACGAGGGCCAGAATGGAATTCTTGATATGATAATTAACATCTCATTATTAGGATGGATTTCCAACACTATCTTTGCTTTTTTAAATGAGAAGGGCAGGTGAAGGGAAAAGTGAAGGTAGATTTCATAATAATTTAAGTATATGTTGCTGTACGGAAGGTACAAAGATTTTTATATTCAGCAGTAAATTATTGTAATTATTGTTATTTAAAACCTAAAGGAGTAAAATTCAGATTGCTAGTTTTTCTCTGTTGTTTTTTTTTTTTTTTTTTCCTGTGGAAATACACAGTGAAATGCTGTTTTTCCTGAAAGTTCACTGCAGTTTGTCTAACTAAAATTTGTCAGGCGTTATCCCTGAGAAATCTAGAATGTTCACTCAGCAACAAAAAGCCTGATCCTCACCATGTGTGTTGAAATGTGAGTGGAATGATTGTGACCTGTGAGGTTTTTTGTTTGACATCCTTTCAAAACTGCGCATCTTATCTCTCCTAAGAAAGACTGGGAGCTGAGTGGAATAATTCAGAAAATTTCTATGTTGTCTACCATTTATGTATCTGTTTTCTGCAGGATTGCATGCCTTCTTCGGGGGAATAGTGGGGGATGACATTAGTTTCAATTTTCATTATTTCAATTTTCATATTTGCTTGCCTCCTGCAGTCTCTTACAGTGCTGCTTGGAAGGAGGTGTTAAGATAAATAATCATGTTCAGTTTTTCTTTGCATCTCTTTGAAAGACCAAGGAACTTTCCTCCACCATGTCTCCAGGTATTTCTCTTAAACCAAAAGAATCTTCTTTCTCTCCTGTCATCGTTCCTGTTTGACATGAGGCTTCCTTGTGCTGTTCCCCTCTGTTTTCTGAGTGGTGTTCTCTCTCTGTAAAAGTAGACAAAAAACAGCTTATCCAGACAAATAGGGCTTTGCTGTGGCAAAGTTCAGGAGGAGAACTTGTCTATAAAACAGAGATGTGTGTTTGAGCTGCTTTGATCAAAAACCTGGAGAAACTCAAGGACTGTTTCATCTGAATATCTAATTGTGGTTGTCATGAGTGGCTACAGAACTTGAAGCCCATCTTATATAAAACTGACCTTATGGACTTGGAGTGATGAGCACGTTGAAACTGGCAGCGATATTTGGGTGTTCCAGCAGATGTTTCTTTCCTGTTTAATTACATGGCTTTTCAGCATTGTTAATATTATGTTATTGACAGATGAGTAGTGTCAGCTGTGGTAAAGTTAATGAGGCCAGTGTTAAAAATTATCAATAAATTATGCCATGTTTAAAGGATTCCTTTTGCTTTAATCATTTAGACATTGAAAAAGCCCTCGGAGAAAGGGGAGATTGGACCTGGACTTTTTTGGTAGGCATAGTTGGCTTCTTACTGACTCCATTCATCTAAATCCTGAGTAAAAGAAACGTGTTTCGGAGCCCTAACAAGAGTTTTGGAGCCAGGTTATCAAGAAGAGATTTATTATCTGTGTAAGCACAAAGCACATTGTGGCAGATTTAGGCAAAGCCATGTTTACAGTGGCAGATTCCGAGGCTTAGTACAAATATTAACCTAAGTATTATTAAGTTAATAGCATGACATTCCTGCTTAGGCTTTGCTTGAAAGGTGGATGGGTTTTAAGAAAAATAAATCAGCAAGTTCTCTTCCACTGTTGACACTCTGCTATTAATTTCCTTATTAATTATTTACAAAATGCTGCTTTGTTTAGATGAATGTCATGCTTTCTTTTTAAAGCTGGTGATTAATATCAGGTTTGAGGTAGTGACATCTGGGAGAGGATTTCAGAGCTGTGATTTTGCAAATTAAACCACTGAAGGTATTTCAGGATGGGCCCTTTAGAAATGTCACCCCTCAACACCAGTCACCTTTAAAATGTGCATTTCAGAAAGTAAATATTGCTGAAAGCACTGAAGAGACCATGGAGTAATGATTCTATAAGGAGTTGATGGTAATTATTTTCTAAAGAGTTGATGAGGATTTTTATGAAAAGCATCAATCTCTTCCAGCTCTTCAGGGAAGAACAATACAAAGTTGGGAACAGACTCAGGCCCGTGACATTCTGTGTTTGAGGGAGCAGTAACAGATTGCAGCCTCTCACGCTGATTAAATCGCGTGTTCGTCCCTGCAGCAGGATTAGTTGGAGCAGTAAATAGTGAGATTTTTCCAGGCTCTCTAATATCGATATCTGTTTACTGGTGAAATTGTTATTAGTAGCAACATCAAGGTACTGTGCCACTCTAATGAAATCCAGACAGTTCAGGTGTAAAATGTAAGATTGACTCAGCATCTCCTGGTGAGATGATGGCGCTCCTTTGTTATTCCGTGGGATGGAACATGCCGTAATTCTGTCTCCAAATGGTTACGTGTTAGGATGAGCTATTTTATGACAGTTTGGCTCTAAGCAAAACTGTAACTCTGCCTATACTGGGAGAGGAGATTGCATTTGGAGGTCCTTCCTCGATCGACATGCAACCTTAGAAATGCTCAAGCCTCCCAGCCGTGTGCGTGCCAGTGTGTGGCTGTTGTTGCATCGTGAGGGATGTAAAGTTGTTTCTTTAGGCATTTTTATCACTAATTTCTGTTATAGAAAAAATACTTTTAAATAATTTTTTTTCTCATTAGCTTATTAGCAGTCAGAATATGTAAAATCTTAATAAACCTCCTTCAGAGGTTTTGCTTTCAGATTATCTCTTGTGCCCTGTGGGTACACGAGGAAGAATTGTCAAATTCTGTACTTGCCAAGTCGATTTGGAGTAACAAGATTTCAACAATAACTTTGCATTTTAAAGGAGGAGATACAACCACTGTAGGATTTAATATACATGTAAACATTTTTCAGGATAACGTGGTTGAGACCCAGATCTCGCTGAAGTTTCTTAGACCCTTGTCCTTCCTCTTCTTCCTGGCACACACTGTCTTTGGGGTTTCTCCAGGGTTCAGGGCTTGAAGGTTGCTTTGGCTATGATGGTATCTTGGTGTTCAGGCCTGGGGTGCAAATGTTCTTGAACAGAATGAAGGCCTGCCTTGAAAGAAGCCTAAATATTCCTAAAGGAATTTAGAAAACTCAATATGAAATGGGGAAGTAGGGCTTAGTGAGTGTAAACTACTGTTCTAAAGTGTGACAGGCTATACAGCTACATTAAAATCTATATTTACTACACAGTTACTTCTAAAATCTACAACCCCCCTAAAAATCCAAAAAGTTCAAAGGCATCATCACTGCTGTTCCTCATTCTCACCCTTTGCAACTCCCAAGGTCAGCATCTGATCATCCAGAGGGATCATGTGACAGTGCTTGTGCACAGTGTAATCAAATAGCTGGCATTTCTCATTTTATCAAGAATTAAGTCTGTTGTCCACTTCAACTGCTGTTATTAACCAGCTGCTAATTGCATGTAACAAGGTGCTGAGGAGTCACTGGGGAGAAAAATAAGACCGATTTTAACCTGATTGAACGGAACACTTAAATATTCACTGAAAATTCTTGCTTTCTTTGTTGTTTTCAATCTGTATTAGAGTAGGATTTAAATATACACAGTGTCTACTGTAGCACTTAGTTGCCTTTTGCTAATTTTCACACTTTCCTTGGTGTGTGTTGAACTGCAGTGCACAACCTAGCATTTCGTATGTATAACACTATATTCAAATAGTCTGAATCTTATTGAGCCCATCCCTTTTTATTAACTTATTTTGGGTTTTTTTTGTTACTGAGATGTCTTCTGAATTGTTATCCATAGGACACAATTAACTTAAAAAAAATCTATGTTCTTCCATGTATGTCTTTTTGGTACCTGCCTAGTAGGAATGCAGGACCTTGGAACAGCATTTCTTTATATTTTTCCCTGTGCTTCATCATACACATTGCCAGAACCTAAATAGTGTTTCAGGGGTTTAATAACTGTGCTGGAAAATAGAGAAATTAGAGGTATAGAGGAATTAGAGGTATATGACAGTATATGCCTTTGCTCATACCAGGTCAAGATTTCTCCTTGTGGTACTGATATTCTGATGTGAATTGTTTCAGTATTCACAAAACAAGATGAAGAGCCTGTAGCTATCAGAAAATTATAATTTTTTTTTGTTAAATTAAATATAAACTTGGTTTTGGCTTTTTTTTTTTTTTTTTTTTTTTAGTAAATATTGCATTTACTTTTCCACATTTATCCCCAGCCTTGGTATCTCGTGTTCTGTATTCTGTTCAATTTAGGAACTATCCCCTTTCTTCTTCATTGCCTAACGGTTGCTGATGCTTTTCAGTGTTTAAGGGTCTTCATAACTCAGACATCCACAGAGTTAAACCACTGCCACCCTGGTTTCCCTTCATCTTGTTCATACGCTCCCAATTAGTTGTCTAAGGAAATCATTGCTGTCAGAGGTGCCTTTTTCTCCCACTCTTGTGGCCATGTCACCTATTCTTTGGGGTTTTCAGGCTTTCATCTCTTCCCTCCAGCACTTCAGTCTTCTGCTTTTTTGTTTCTCCAAGCCCTGCTCTGTTTCCATTGTGTCTGCTGGTATCTGTGACCATCTTCTTTTCCTTTGGAAAAACCTCAGCACAACGTAATATTTATTTCTGGCTTTGAACCTGATGGGATTATCTGTGTGAGCCGGAAGATTTGTGCTAATAAATATTTCTGAGAACAAAATCATCACCTGTATGGATCAGGTTCTTAAAGGATTAGGTTTTAATTCAAAGTTTTAAAAAATCTAAACTACCCAGTCCCTAGCCAGATGTAGTTGTAGGGAAATTCTGAGTGCAGTGAAGTCAATAGGAGCTATTGCCATGTTTGCCAGCTGGGGCAGAATTTCAAAGCCTGCATTTCTTCATAGTCATTCCAGAAGAGTCACAAAATTTCCATCCAAAGATTTTTATTTTAATTTGCCCAGGCTCAGCCACACTATTCAGTAAGGGTGGGGTCTGAAAGCAATGCAGTGTCTTTTTACCCCTCATCACTGAGTGGCATCCCTGCCCATGTCAGGAGCTTGGGACTAGATGATCTTTATAGTCCCTTCAAACCCAAACCATTCCATGATTCTTTGTCTTTTTTAAACCAACTCATCACTGATGTGCAACTTTTCACAGAAGCCTGTTAGTTCCTTGTGTGCCCAGACCTGTTTCACGCTGTATGCAACAGGTACGTTTCCATCTGTTCTTCTTTTCCTGGACTCTGTCCCTTATGATTATATACTGCAAGTTATCTCCATTATGATGGGATATGATGACCTTTTAATAATTTTATTTACCATTTTGAGCTACCTCAGAAAGTCTGTAGAATTTAGCTGAACTTCAATATTAATAAAACAGACCTTAGCATCTGTAATCCATAATTTTATTTCAAGGAGTTAGCGTAAGAAATTCTGATGTTTGTAGATGTGAAATCTCCCAATACGTGGCTTTCTTTTCAGCCATACAAAAGAACAGTGTCTTCATTTAGTTGCATTGTTTTATATTGGACACCCCCCATGTCATTTATGTGTCAGTATTATGAAAGACAGAAAATACCCCAGCACAAAGGGAAGGAAATTGAACTGTAAATAAGCCAGTAGTTTTCTCATTCGGAATTGACAGTTGCTTTACAATGTGGCATGCTGAGTGCTTTTTCAATAGTTTAATTGGCTTTTGTAAACTACGTTAATTCATTCTGTCTCAAAGTACCTTTCTGTTCCGTGGATTCTCTTTACAGACCATACAGAACGGAAATAGAAATTAAAGTAGTTTTGTTTTCTGCATCAGTAAGAATGATTTTGTGTGACAATCAATTTACTTGTGCCTTTTTTCTTTGAAATGGAAACAAGGTTCCAGACCCATCTCTTTGAACTGTATAATGTGTTCTGCCTGCGTTACATTCGCTGTCGAAATGTGAGTGCCTGGGGGGGGAAGCAGAATATCAGAACTGCGATTCCCTGAAAATAAAGCTCCAGGGAGAATTCTGCTTTCTGATTCCAGTTTGGTTTTGTTGTTGTATACAGGACCAACCCTGGTTTTGAAAGCAGGGGATGTGTCTGTGCAGACATCAGTGAATATATACACCCACAGCCTTGAGTAGTTTTGCACCTTGTGCATCGCTGTGCAGTGCAGGGCCCTCCCTCAGTGAAGTCTGGGGGACTAAAATTGTTCTACTCTGAGTAAAACTTGGGAGCAGGAGGGACATAATTTCGTTACTTTCTTCTGCTTTAAGACAAACCATCCGCCAACCAACCATGAGCCAAGAGGAAATTCATGTTTTAGAGTAACAAGGTGGCTTCTAAGTGAGATAGAAATACCATTTTATCACAGGCTGTGGTTCCTTTTTTCGTTGACAATGCACTGACTGACATGAAGGCAGGTCAGAGAAAATGAACCCTATGTGTTGTTTTTAATTAGTCTGAGGAAATGCTCTGAATCATCTCCTAAGGGACACTGCAGTTTGGCTATCAAGGCAAGCACTGGAGTCATCGTTGTAGTGTACACCCTGAGAAAGTTAGAAGTTTCATGTTTTGGGAAGGTAACAGTTCTTGAATTGACAGAGCTTTTCTTTTATGAGTACTAATCTGGCATCAGAATACATCCAAATTCAGTGAAGTTGCTTTTGCTTTGCAATGAAATGAGAATTGGATCTCAGAATTCTCGTTTTAATTAGCAGAAAACTTAAGAAAATGTTGTCGTTTATTGTTAGTACTGTTTTTCAAAATAAGATGTTAATCATACCGATATCTTTCCCAAATGATACGAAGCTGATTACAGTTCTTAGGCAGCATGCAAAGAAAGTGGGATTGCTGAGTTGAGCTGGATATTCAACTGGTAAGAGGGTTATTAATGGTCTGAGTACACTGCAGCCTCTTGGTGTGCCGTGTGCTCCACCAAGCTTCCAATCAGCTTGGCAGCCCTCCACTGGCTTCAGTCCAGTTTGCCAGTGTCCAAAACTGGACACAGCAGCCCAGCTGTGTTTTCACAAGGGCAGGGCAGTGTGGAATTGTCACTGCCTCAGCCTATTGGCCTCAGCCTTGCTGCTGACACATCATGGGATGTGTTTGGCCTCTTTACTACAAGGACAAGCTTTTGCCTCGTGTTCAACTTGTGTCCAGCACGACCTTCCCCTCCAGCTGTCCTCATCCCACTCCTTCTCTGCAAAGCTGCTCATTGGTCAGTCTAACACCTGTCCTTGTGTTGGTTTATAGATAATGTGTATCCTAAGTGCAAGAATTTTCACGTGATCTGTTGAAATTTTATGCGATTTCTGTCAGCACTTTTTCCATTCTGCCAGGCTCCCCTTGACCAGCAACACACTGACTGCTCCCCGCAGTGTGGCTGTGGCCCATCATCCTGGCCAGGAATAAAGACAGTAAATGGCCTCAGCCCCATCACTAACCCTGGGGAGGGCCACTTCTGACTTGCTGCCAGCAGGACTTTATACTGCAGATCACAGCCCTAGCGCTTGGGTGAAACCCTCGGACCATGTAATTTTTCATCCTGCTTTACAGACTACGTGTCTCACTTCTGGCTGTACAAATACATGAGGTTTGCCCTGACCTACAGAGACTGAAATGGAATAATTGATTGTCCCTTACTGTAAAAGCCTGGGTTGACACTGAATTTATAAAGTAACTCCTCTCTGTTTGAGTGTTAAAATATGTGGAGCTTCTCAAACTGTACTTTGTCTATAGGAACCATAGCAGCAGCTTCCTAGGAATTGCCTGGCACTTGAAGACTCAGAATGAAAGGTATGTGTGATCCCTGTAAAACCTGAATCTCACTGGAATCAGGTTTGCACTTTTGTGGAGCTGTGCTGCCCCTTAGGGATCCTTACAGGAAATTCTGCCTCGTGGAGTGCTACAGGAAAAGTAGAGGCTGCTGCAAACAGGAGCCATTTACAACAAAGTTCTGTACATTCACTGGGGACTTGAGCACTTAGCAGGAGACTCCTCATACCGGCCACAGGAAGTGCTGCTGGATCCTCCGCCATTGATCCGTGCAGGAAAGCATCCTTCTGCCAGCCTGAAATCGGTGTGCTGACTGGGGCATTTCACCTACAGCTTTGCACTTGGCAGGTGGCTTGGGTGAATGGGTTGACACAGCTCTGCTGCTGCCCATTGGGAATGGGGAACTCTTGCCCTGTTGGAGGGAGTGTCAGAAAGGAACACAACATCCGTTTGAGAATACTTGCTTTGCTATTTAATGTAAGCTGTCTGTTAGAAATTGTCATTGCGGGTGGATATGACAAAGCAGAAAAAACTTAAAATGCCCAGCATTATTCTCACAACACACAGAACTCATTTTGGAAAGGCGGAGCATTAACTTGGCAGTGTTTATCCTAATGTTGGGAAGAACAGAAGTAGATGCTGTGTAAGTGTAATGTGAAGTCATGCTCTGTTACACCTTTTTCACAGTGAGACTATCTGGGCTTCTTGACTTGCTGTCACTGGTGTTCCCTGCGGGCTCTGCTGTAGATGATCCACCCCAAACCTTAATTCTCTTGTCTTCCTGATTTGATTTCTGCACCTGTTACCGCTTGTTTCTCTCCACTGAACCTGCATCCCCACCCATTTCTGCCCTGACACTGCAAGGCACCATCTAATGCTTTCATTACTCTGAGGATTCTTTTAAGGACAGGACAAACTGTTGCAGCAAGCCTGCCAGACCGTTTAGATAGCTTAAGAATGTGTTTTGTTTTTTTTTTTTTTCCCTCATGCTTTCAATCCATCCTGTGCTTACAATAGAACAAATTGTCCATTGACTCACCCTACTTATGTATTTTTGTAATATTTAAACATTTACAGGTGCAAGTACATAAGAGAGACACTGTAGGGAAATTCCATTAACATTTTCTGAAATGTAATTTGTTTCCTATTAACCTAGGGGAAGAAATTAATGAAAATTTACTGTGTTAAGCTGAGAAATAAGTTTTCTGGAAATTAAGCATTTGAGTTTTTTATATATTTATTGAATATTTAGGACACCAGCCCACAGCTTTAGGCACTGGGGAATAGTTTGAAAACACGAATTTCTGTATGTTAAATGCTTCCTGCCCAATGTGCAATTGAATTTTTTTTTTAAGTTTACAAATTAACAAGAAATTGATAATGCTGTGTGTCTGTTCCCTCCTGCCATAGCCAATTGCATGAAGCCTGACACTCTAAAACTCCAAGCACTGGCCAGAAGAAACTGAGTCTAATTGGTGTGAAATATGAAGGTGCTCTCTATTGAGACCTCTCTAGTGCACCAGATTTGGTGTGACATAGCAGGTTCTGCTGCCACTGTGCTGTGTGTTTACAAAGCCTTCTGCATCCCACAGGAGTTAGGCCATCATCTTCCTCATCTCTAGCCTGCAGGGAATGTTCTCCCTGCACATCACATGTACTCAAACTCTTTCCTGCAAGTAGCATTGAGTGAGTTCATGTGTCAGGATCTCTGTGACACCTTTGTCAAGCAGTGGCATAAGTGTTCCAGTGATCAGGTATCAATAAATGGTGGGGAAAAAATGCCAAAGAGACCTTTTAAGGCAGGACACAACCTCTATGTGTGTATGCACCTTGCTGAGCAAGACATCCCTGGCTGAATCTGAAACTTCATGTTTCTTTCTCTGTTTCTCTGACAGAAACATGTCAATTTTAAGTGTTCATGTGTTAGAATGGTGAGACTCCAACAAGCTGCACTATATATTACATGCAAAACTAATAGTTTTTTATTTATTTTTCCCTGTAGGACATGTAAGGTCAAGTGTAGAGCTAAGACAAAAGGAGGACTGGTCTTTGGGGCTGCTTAGGCTGGTGTTGGTGGGTTAAACTGAACTGTGTTGCTGTGTTTTCCCTCAGTTCATGCAAAGCTTGCTAGAACACAGGTTGTTTCTTGTGTGTATATATGCATTTATGTAACATATAATTTAATCAGGTATTAGCTGTTCACAGCAGTGTCAGAGTACAGGAGAGCGCTCTGGTGCATCTCTGCTTCTGAAGTTTTTCCCTCCTCTCATTTATCGCCCGTGTCAATTGATGTGAAACACAATTCCATCTTTCCAGTGTTATTCTGTTATGGGCCTACCTTTTCCTCCCATCTTTCTTGTAAAAAAAACCAAAACTGTCACAGTTTTGTTTATTTGAAAAAATGCCCTTTTCACATCCCTTATCTTAGAGACTTTCTGCTCGAGCGTCTGTCAGTGTGTCCTTTATGCATTGATTGCACACAGATTTCGTTCTGGATTTGAAATGTACTTTGTCTTCTCTACCCCCATGTGGATGTTGTGGCTGCTATTCTGCATCAGAGAGTCAGTGGAAAAAGAATGTTGTACAACTTCATTCTCACCCTTTGGGATGTGTTACAGAAAACTCTCTAAATGTGTATCCAGCATTTCTTCCAGGCTTAGCCATTAGGACATGGAAAAAAATGTGCGATCCATACAGTAAAAATGGCAGAGGGAAACAGCAGCATTTTTTATTCATGGGATTCTTTATGCTGAGCCTTTTCACTTCAAAGGGAATTGTAAACCAACCAACCAGCCCTCTCATCATTTGATCATTTATCATTTGATAATTTGAAGGTAGACAGCAGAAAAGACCTGACTTGCAAAACTGCATTAGGAGGTTTTTCAGAATCTCTGGCAACCAATCCAAGGTAAAAATGTAAAGTATTTCACTACCCATTTCCTTGCACATCTTAGAAGGAAAAAAAGAGGGGTTGGAAGTTGGAATGTGTTATATATTTCTACTTCACTCTTTCCATGAAAGCATGATCTAGAAGCCTTCAGGGAGAACAAAAATGAACATCAATAGAAAAAAGTTACTGAGCTAGAGGTATGTTAACAGGAATCCGTAGTACAGCCTGCATTTAGATTGGGATAGCACTGGTGCATCTCTAATTCCTTCCTTTTTGGCCTCTTTTCTGTCCTTCAGTAGTAACTGTGGTAGGTGAGCAACCTGTGTGTTTATCTGCTTCCTTCCTGCTTTTGGAAGGTGTGGGAATAGTTCTCAGTTTAGTAGGCAAATCCTGCCATCTGGTGATTGCTCATGTACCTGTGGGGTTATTACTTGGGCAGAATTTGGCCCTTTGAAAGGGAATTTCCTACTGTCACTTTAACTTTTTCAGTGACAGGACCTTTTTGCACTCCATTATTTGCTCTCAGCTCTGCTCATTTGTGTTGTTTGGTTGTGGGGAAAGACGCAAGGAGGAGGAAGCTCAGGCAAGCCAAAATCACTTTCCTCTGTCCCCAGGACAGAGAAACAGCTGCTTAATCAAGAGTCAAGGGCAGTGGAACGAAATGGCAAAAATGATCCTGTCTTTCCCCTGTGGGATGTACCAAACCAGGTGCCCGTGCTTGGAAAATGCCTCGAGTCCCAAATTTACCTGCACGTGTCAAGGGCCACAGCTCCAGGGCTCTTCTGTGGGGGGTGGAAGGTGAAAGAGGGGATTTCAGGCAAGCTGCTCGAGCAGTCCTGCACCTGTACATTTAGACGTTTTAATGGGTATTGCAGATAAATGTTTCTCGAGGGGAAGAGTTTTACAACTTGTCGTCTTCCTAGTATGAATAAGTTTTGGAAGAATATTTGGCTAAATCACGATTAAGGAACAGCTGGCTCAGTCAACAAAAACAGTTTCACCTTCCTCCCCTCAAAGGAGTGTTTATGCCATTGCTTATTTTAATGAACTGAATTTTTCCTTTTTTAGCACAGCTGACCGGATAGCACTGGAAATCTCTTGGACCTGAGCTTAAGGCCTCTTCCAACCAAACCAGTCTGTGATTCCATGATTCTGGTTTACCAAAAACCCCTCTTTAACCCTCTTTACTGTAACCTACAGCAGTGCTTTACAGACAGTGTTGTTCCTCTAAGCCCTTTTCATTTAAAAAGAAATACATAAAAGTATAGTTCCTTTGCTTAGTGACCAGCTCACTGCTAATCCTCAGGGGATGCTCGCAGGTATAAAAGGAAAAGAAAGATATGTCCAGCGTGTCTTCCGACTCAAGGCATAAAATTTTTTAAGAGCTAAAATCCTTATAAAAATTTTAAGAAGTATTTTATTAAGAGTTAAAAATTTAATGTGAAAGAAAACTGTATTAAAAATATGGGGGGAATGAGACGACAAACTCACATGTTTGAAACCTGTAGGATGAGCTCTGGAGCCACACCACTATGTGACAGGGAAGTTTGGTGAGTTGCTCATACTTTGATCCAGTGGGGAAAGTTGCAGTGTTTCTCATGAACTGGCTTCTCAATTTTCCTTGAAATTCAATTTTTTATTTGCTGCTAACATATACAGAAAGAGAAGGAAGGTTCTTTTTGGAAACAAAAGTAAGAAAATGACATTTACAATTGTAATGCCCCTAAGGGAAAAGAGATCTGTGCTGTATTGTTCAGAGGGATATGTCTCAGCATGGTATCCAGTTTTCAGTTGTATAATAATTCTCCTGAGGTTCTCATGGCCTCTAAACAAGGTCTTACATAGATTGCGGAGAAACTGGACGCATGGTCTTTTATTACTGTCTCTGGCTATAACTCTTGTTGAAAAATATGTGTATAAAGTATGTGTGCAGGGTAGATGGGACCAAAGATATTTGCATTCTCAGCTAATATGTCTCTGAGAAATGCTAGCCAAAGTCCCTGCCACAGGGAGTGTGAAAGACTCATATTGTGGGGAGAAACATGTACCAGAAGAAGTGGAGAAATGGGATTCAGTAAGCTGGTGTTTTCAGAAATATATAGTGATATCTGTGAGTGCAGAGCAGGAGGGCAGTCATCTGGGAGAGCACAAGTAAAATACCTTTACAAGTCTCAGTGAAGTGAACTGTCTGGATTTACACCTGGGATCAGTGGAAAATCATAGCATGTGTGTCACTGGTGCTATGTCTGTGCCCCTCTTGCTTTTCCTGGTGTGGTTCTCCCTTAACCTTCCACCAGACTTGTTCCCTTGCATTGCTGCAACCATGGTGTTATCCAGGGAGAATCCCAACGCTCCGAGACAGCCTTTCAGGGAGATGGTTGGAGAGTATTTCTGCAGAAAACTATGAGAGGGCCCTCATAAAAATGTTAGAGGCATGGTTTAAACCTTTCTGCCTTCCCTTGGAAAGAAATATCTGGATCTCAGAAACAAGCCACAGTAGCAAGAAAGATGGGAGCTGTAGCAGTAGTTAAGCCCAGCACAGCTGGGCTGGCAGGTTGCTCCCATGGGTGCTCCCAAGCTACAGCCCCTGGAATTTGTGTACTTCCAGTGTTTTTCTGTGTGGTTAGCTAATTAATAATTGGTGTTAGTTATGGTGAGGGAATCTGTAGAGAAGGGAATTAATACTTAGTTTATATTAAAGAATGACATGATTGATGTGCTAATTACACAGATACTTGTTCTCAATATTCTACTTTATTATATAGAGATATGAAGACCAGCTGCAATAGCAAGCTCTGTTAATATATAAACACACAAAATAACAAGGGCAAGATGAATTATTTTCCAGCTTCATAAAACATCCTTTTTTTTTTTTTTAGTTCACTGTGTACAACTCAGACAAGAACTGGAATATCTTCTCCATGGATATGAGGGAGCTGGGAATAGGGGCTCCTGAGTGCATAGTGCGGTGTTGATATCAACTTCTCTTCTGCACAAGTGACATAAGTACACAGGGCAGTAGTTAAGCTGAAGGATGTAATTAATCCTAGTGACACCAAAATAAATTGGTGTAATTTAATGTTCAGCTCTGCTTTTTGGGGCTAATTGTGTGCATTATGCATTCATTGTATGCATGAGTTCTGCGTGTAACTTAAGTGTTTGGCTTCTTTACAGTCAGGACTTAAAGCACAATTCAGAATCATATTTTAAAATAGCATTGTGACACTCCATTTCTGTATCCTGTCAATTAGCTGTGTTCTGCATTTGCTCTTATTTGGAACACTTGAATTTGTAGAAAGAGCCCCAAATCCTCTGTTCAGGCTGTTATATGTGCAGGATTAGGTATTAAATATAGCGTTATAAAGCTCTGCTGTTATATACTCATGTACATGCATAACATCTGCTTTATTTATTATTTTTAAGAGAGATTTTTAGGTGTGATTTAAGGCTGACATATTACATATACAGTTACCTTCTTCATTTTCTTACCTGTAAAGTCTTAACGGCCGGAGTGCATTCATTTGTACAGGTATTGCAGGGCTAAAATAGGCTAGACCAGATATATTTCAGAAGCTTTAGAAACAGTTTAGAGTAGATGTTTCTATAAATCCCCATTTTATTACTGTAAGTGCAGTTATTTCATGGAATGGGACATGGGGTATTGTTTCCTTTTGTACTGCTGGAAGAGACACAAAGTGGCATTTACGGAGGGAGAATCAAGACATTTGCACAGTGCTGTATGCTGAGACACTAAGTCAGTCCAAACTCCCCTGAACTTTAATGGTATTTTTTTTCTTCTGAGCAATTCTCTGTCCAAGTCCCATTAAATGAAGGAAGGATTTCTCTGGGTTATTTTAACTTTAACACCAGGCTGCAGGGATGCAAGCACGGATGCTGCAAAACTATATCCCTGTCACATGCCAGGGGAAATAATAGGTTGGTCAAAGAAACTCCAGTGGCTGTAGCCCCACACACCGTGTCTCTTGCTTAGGAGCTGTAATCACAGAGTCATGGAATGGTCAGGGTGGGAAGGGATCTCCCCAGATAGCTCATGTAGTGACTGGCACTCAGCTTCAGCTCCGTGGAGTTATTGCCAGAGGTTTGTGCCTGTAGAGTTGCCATTTTTAAGATAGAGGGTTTAAGCTGCCCATGCTGAGCTTGCTTCCTTTTTAACTCTACATGGTACAGCAGTAGATAAGGCTCCTTTTAGGTGACTACAGCTTTATAGAGAAGGGGGACTCTCCTAAATTTCCATATGGTGGATGTTATTATTTGTGGTGGTTTTTTGTTGGGTTTTTTTTGTTTGTTTGTTTGATTTTTTTAAAATTAGAAAACAGAACAATATTCATATTAGAATTGAAGTTAATAATATGTGAAATATTCTGCCAAATTGGAGTAATTAATTATTTAATGGAGATTTAAACTCTTTATGTTTCTGCATCTGTAACATTAGAGTGGAATCTTGTGTATGTTTTTTACTTTCAGCAGTTTAAAGTACTTACATAGCAAGTATTATTTAATGCTTTTAGGATTACACTAAACTAATCTGAGCTGTGCCCCATTAGTTTTCCTACTCAGTGGAATAAAAAAATTGCCAGCATTGGTCTTTAAACTGCATTTTGCACTTCTACAATTACCATGTTGATTATTTTTTTTCTATGACAAATAGACTATAGAGTTCTGTTGCACTCTCTATACTTTCCAGCAGTTCTTAAATTTACAGTAGTAGTGAGCTTTGAATAGGCATGACGCGGGGGGGGGGGGGTTCAGTCTGCAGTGTGCATTGGTCAAGTGTAAATGGTATTAAACAGATGTTAAAATTAGAATGTGTGAGAGAGCTATGTACAACTACACTTGATTAGCTATTTTTATAAAGCTGATTAAGAATTGGCTTTTGGGTTGCTGGGTTTAACTTAGTACGAAAGGGGTTATTTTTAGTGGTACAAAATATTCTGATGTTTTGACTTTGTACTGAAAGGAAAAAAAAACCAAAACAATAAAAGCCAACTCATATGGTCTTTCTGGAGGTGTTATACAGCTGTCACACATACAGGGACTGCTGAAAAGTTTGTCAGTGACTGTACGGGTCAATCAATAAGTTTCCTAACATTTCATGCAGAAGGACTCTCTGCAGTAGCTGTTGGCAATGTTTCATCCATGGCATGCCAGATCCTGCTCACTAAATAGCCACTGTCTTGGTATGGATATACAGCAATGCAGATGTGCTTACCCTCGAAAAGAAACTCTTACTGAGGTTGATCTTTGCTTCTTCATAAGCAAATTTTGCAGCTATTTATATGAGATTTCTCCAAATGACTTGTGCAAGCTGCAGTGCCCCAGTTCATCCATCTTTTTTCAAAGACATCATTAGCTTTTTGCAGAATAGATGGCATAATAGTAATGTTTCCTGTAAGTCTAGTCTCTCTCAAAGCAAAAATAAGCAAACACCTCTCTCCTCATTCATAGGCCTCTGGCACCTTAATGATACACTTATATTTAAATGTGTAAAACCAAAATTATTTGACAAAAGTTACTGTATGGTTTTTGGTAGTATTTGGCCAGATTCCCAGAGGTCCTTAGCTCTCTGCGGGATAGTATTTGTCTGCAAAGCCAAGTTTAGAAATGCAGGCTTTTTCTCTTTCACAAACAGGTATGTGATGCACACGCAGCAGGACACAAACTGGTGGGAGCAAAACAAAACCAAGATGTTTTTAGCTCCTTTAAGTCTCAGATATAGGACACTAAACTGAGAAAATCACATATCTTCCTATAAATGGGTTATATGTTTCTTTCTGTTGGAGTGACGTCTTGGAGTCTCACAGTACTACAACAGACTACTTTCTCCCTTTTTCCCCACTCCAAAAGCAGGACTGTGTACTATGTTCTAAAAGTATGTTTTAGTTTCTTCTCATTAATGAGCACTGAGGAAAGCAGCAGCTGTCTTGAGACTGATCTTTGCCCTTCATTATTACCCAGTTTGAAGTGAATCAAAAGTCATGTGGAAGCAGGATAAATGCCAACCCATGAGGTCAGTGCTGCTGGAGAATTGCAGTTGTTGAAATGAAGTATGTTGTTGCCCTTCCTGCACAGTTTCCATAAGCCTTGTTTTTGCAGGAGTTGGACTTTTGGATGGTTAGCACAGACACCACCAGCTAACCAAGTGGTGATGTGGAGGGTTGGAAAGTTGTCTTGGTGCTGTATGATCCTGTGTTCAAGGAGGTTTATGAAGCTGTGTCAGGGGAGGTTTGGGCTGGATCTCACGGAAAGGTTCTTCCCACAGACGGTGGTTGGCATTGAACAGGCTCCCCAGGGCAGTGGACACGGCCCCAAGGCTGCCAGAGCTCCAGCAGTGTTTGGACAATGCTCTGAGGCACATGGTGGGATTGTTGGGGTGTCTGTGCAGGGCCAGGAGTTGGACTTGATGGTCCTTGTAGGTCACCTCCAACTCAGGATATTCTGTGATTCTGGGTTAATGTCAGCCAACGAGTTAACAGGCTAAATCCACAGCACAACAGAAGATTTAGGTTGTTGGGACCATCCTAAGATTTAGAACTACTTCGGAACATAAAGCTGGGGTCTGTAAATGGCAGCAGATGGTGTCAAGGGCAGCAGATGGTGAGAATGCTAACAAATGTGAAAAACTGAAATCTGGAACCCCACCATTTTCATTTGGATTTGACTTGGGAAAAGGTATTTTATTCTGAATATGCTTTGAATTGAAAATTTGTAACTTGTGTGACTTTGAGTCTTCAGAGGTTTGTTTTGTAGATATCAGGAAGTCATGAAAAACATCATGTTTTGAACAGCATGAAGGCACCTTTCTGGTAACTCCTTTCAGATAACTCCTGCAATTTGACTGTAAGGCTCCCATATGTATTAGAGACACTCGTGCTTACCAGAAGTAATTTTTAATATGTATGTGTTTTTATTATTTCAGACTCTTCTGTCAATCTTATTTAATGCATCTTTATAAAGGCTAGAACCACCTTACTTAAACATTTACAGGGTCTGATATGTTATAATACTTGGGACTAGGAGGATGTAAAGAAGTGCGTGGCAATTGGCAGACTCAACCATGAAGATTACTGTTCTGTGTGCAGCCTGTTCACTGCAAGAAATATTTTCAGGGCTTTGTCAAAATGTAAATGTTGCATTCATTACTGCAATTTTAGGATGATAATGATGTAAATGGAATTTGTCTTAGAGAAAGAAAAGCAGCCATACACCCTCTTCCCACGCCAGGACAGGCAGTGTGTCATGTCCAGGTATCACAATGGACTTGATCACTGTTGCCTTTTGTGGATTATATTCCAATATCAGAATGTTAATTAAATCCTGGCCACTCAAATGCAACGCGTGTACCCTGTTCCATTTTTGCAGGAATGTGTTACACTGGAGGACTGTGGGTATTTAAACAGTCAGACAGTGACTTGGTCCATTGGCTGTGTTTTACAGGGCTTGCAATATGTCTCCAGCTTTCTTTTCTTTTTTTTGCCTCCTCCCTCTATGTGTCCCAGAATAAATAAGTCTCATATTTCTTCTATCCCAACTTCTTTCTCGCTGCACATGCTGGAAGTTGAAGGGAATCCTGAGACCTATTTCTGTTTCTCATAAAGAAATGTGGCTCTGGGTCTCTCTACAGTTGTTTTCCAGTATTGGAGAGCTTTGCTTTCTGCTTTCTTCCCTGTAATGCCTGTGGACAGCAAATGGTGGTGAGGGGGGAAAGATGGGAAGAGAATTTGCCAAATATGCCAAATATTGCATAGCAAACATTCTAGAAATTCTGTGGTCTCCAAGGGCTTGGCTTTGCTCAGTAGGGTAATATTCTTCTGTGAGTGATTGTACTTAATTCCATAGCAGAGCAAGCAAAAAATATTATTTGATTCTCCTAAAACAGTGTTATTCTGTTCAAGTCTCACCAGACATTTCAGAAATCGTTAACCTCTTACTGTCTGTGAGGATTAATGCATAGGATTTAAGGAATGATGTGATGGAAGCAGTCAGTCTGTAATTCTCTAAGTCAGTCTTTTCTATGAATATTTTCTCTGCTATAGTAACCAGAGTGTAATATGCAGCTGGAGAGTGAAGCTGGCCTGATCTTAAAGTTCTGCAAAAATAAAAATAGGGTAATTAACCATCAGAACAATTTAGCAGAGCAAATGGTGGCTTTTCTTGCATTTGAGGTTTTTAAAGGTATTGTGTGCCTTCCTAAAGGGTAAGTTTTAGTACAAACCAATGCAGTGGCTTGGGCCAGGAACCTCTAGATTGAAATCCACAGCCTGCATTTCAGTTTGAGAATTTGCTTAGGAAATCAGTTCAATTCAGTGTGTTCATTAGCAGAGAGGAGGATGGAATACAGAGTAGCTTATAAAATATGCAGATGACACCAAGCTGTGAGAATTTGCAAATACTTTTCTGTATCAGATCAGAAATCAAAATAAACTTGGCAAATTGGAGAGATGGTCTGAAACCAGCAATCTGAACTTCACTGAAGTACTATATGATATATTTAGGAAAAAGAATTTAGATACACAAATACAAGGTAGAGAGTACCTGTGAAGAGGAAAAACAGGTAATAATGTCTAGAATGCATTGTTCTTGCAAACTCAGGAAATATCATCCTGGGATGTGGGAAGACACCCACCTGGGATGTGGTGTCTGTAATGTTGGGTAATTACTCCAAATTATGGTTGGTGAGGTCTGAGTTGACATCCTGTGTTTGGTCATGACTTTTAAAAAGCTTTAGAACACTGCATCAGTTAGATAATTGAGTTTGCCTAATTTAAGACATTGTTAGTAACAGCTGTCTGACATAAAAAGATTTTAAGGCAAAATGTAAAGAGGAATTGTTCTCTGTTTTTCTGAGAGAATAATTAAGAGAAATCTTTGTAATTTGTACTCAGCGTGATGAAGGTTGTGTTTTAGAAATTGCTTTTTGAAGCATGAAGCCTACTTTGCAAAGAGAAGTTAAAAATAAATCTGTGCTGGGTGAGTCTGCACAATCCTTCCTCATCCCAAGGCGGAGTAGATGAAGCCCTTCAGTGTATGTGTCTGTAACTCTGTGCAGGAGATGAGAGCAGAGCAAACAGCTTGAAAAACTTTTCTCTTGAGTCATCTGATGGAAAAGTGGAATGGCTGCCCTGAGTGGGAAAAATTGCCCAGCCACTGGGGTAGACACCCTGCTCAGCAGGGCTCTGCAGGCCCCCAGGGGCTGCAGCTACAGCTTGGAGATCATGGAAGTGGACAATTACTGTGATCTTTTCTGAACCCAAAATCCATTTCTCTCATACATACATGCCTGGTTAGGAAGATCATCAGAGGAAGAACGTGATTCGTGGCTATTGACTTTGCCTCTTAGTCCTAACTGTGAAGAAACTATTTCTTTATGTAACTTTCTTCCCACAAGAGTTTCCATTAATTCTGTTGATGGAAGCATTTTTCAGCATTATCATAGTGAAATAAAGCACAGAGCTTTATACCCACCCTTCCATGCCTCCAGAAGTGAGAAAAAAAACACTGGCAGGAAGCTGACCTTGGAAATTAATGCTTTGGTTTCTTATTAATTTAGAATTGTGAGTTGACTGTTTGATGCACTAATTGCAAATTATATTTTTAAATATTTTCCTTTATCAACCCTGATAATTTAACAGAATTTGCCAACTGGCAAGTTTCAAGTACTTTTTCTTCCAAACTCTTCTGTACCACAACACTGCTCCTAATCGTCTGTGAAAAAGCTGCCATGCGACAGAAGTCTGGGGATTGCTAACAGTAATGATGAAAACTAATTCAAACCAGGCCACAGGTAGAAGCTTTTGTGAAAGCAATCTGCATCTTTTCAAGCTGGTCAAGCTGGAATAGCCTTTTAGAAAAGCAGTTTGTCTTTCATTACAAAGGAAGACAAGCTATTGTCTCTGTACCCAACAAGTACTTAATACACAGGTCAAAAAAAAGTAGGCAACAGTAATATATTGAGTAGCACAGTTTTATGCACGTTTTCCTGGCTTACCTTTCCCTTTGCTACTCTGCCTGTGAAGTGGTTCCCAAGCACGGGTGAACTGCATGGGCTGTTCCTTTGCTGAGGTTTGTGCCTGATCTGACCCTGGTTTTCTCTGCCTCTTTCCTGCTGCTCTGGAGAGTTGTCCTGTGAGCTGCAGTCTCTTTCAGAATTGGCTTCAAGATGCTGCAGATCTAAGCTAATCCTGTTACAGTGCTATTTTGGATGCTGTAATTTGATACTGGTATGGGGCTGCCTTTCCCTAAAAGAAAGTGATGTAGCATATTTCATAAAGGAAGTGAGTAGAAGATGAGTACATGGGCAGTGTGGATCAGGGTATAAATCATTTCAGGCGGGGAAGTACAGCCTTCACTCCAGAGGGAAGATATTAGGAAAGGATGTCAATGTTTGAACTTTTTAATTGCATCTACTTGTTTGTTGCTACTTTCATTCTTTTTCTTTTTGGCTTAATTACTTCTCCCTAAAGTATGCTGGGTGCCTATTAAGTTGGCTAAGCTTGAAAAATTGATTCAAATACATATTAAGTACAAGCTTGTGAGCTACAGTCACAGGGAGCAACTCCTGAGTTAGTTGGTTTCTTTAATAGCACTCTCAGTCTTACCAAAACCACCCCAACTATTTGATCTGTTGTTTTATGCACAGCTTTATCAGCATCTAAACTGTATGACAGTTTAAATACACTTAAAAATCAAGTCACCTCCCCCCCACCCCCCCGGATTCTGCAGACTGAAAATAAAATGTGGTCTTCCCTGTGGAGGAAGGTGATGTGTTCCTTGCTTAGTGTGTTGGTTTGAGGCAGGTTCGAAACTTGCCATTTCTCTAATGTGTAGCAGCTCACATTGTAGACTAAGTGATTTTTTTTTTTTGTCCATCAGTAATTATCAACAACCTTGTAAGCAAAAGGAAGGAATGCATAAGTAAAGATTCTCTAAGAAGTGATTTAGATTCATGCTCATTGTTATTTACAGGCACTCTAGATAAAAGGCTTAACCTTAGGTTGCAGAGGTTCTCAGTACAGGAGACTACAACGACATAAGCAATTTGCATCTTATTATATAGATTCTAGAAAAATCCTCCTGCTCTGATCTCATTAAGGACTCTATCTTGAACAGGATTATGTATGTTTTTAAGTTAATATGCTGTGAAATCGGAAGGACTTCCGGCACTGCATAATTCAGGACTATGCATATATCTTCAAAGGACTGAGACCTCAGAAAACACATGCAGATCGACAGGATAGTTTTTAATTTTTCTCCAATTTGATCCAGGGCCAAAATTTGTTGTTAAAAAGAAAATGATTTTATACTGGCACAGCATGTGCACAGTCAGATCTAATGCAGCAAAACCTAGGTAGGTTACAACATTGAGTTAATACAAATTAATGCATTTGGATAGTTGCAGATGGAGTGGATAAAGACAAAGTGATCAGAGAGCATCACAAAATGGATGTTCTTAATTTATCACAACTGCACACCAGTGACTTACTGCAATGTGTTTAGTACAATTATTTGTGGAGGCACTGTGTGTTGTATGGAGTGTTCACTTCTTGAAATTGTTTTTTGTTGAGAAGTGAGTTGGGTTTGCCAAGTTAGAAAGTGTGTGAATTTATTCCACTTTACAGGCGTAAATATGTTTGCTGCTGCTGTACAGCTGAGAGCGAAGATTTTGTGTGCATGGTGACTAGAGTAAGTACATAAGCTCCGACTGTGAATTAGGAAGTTGCTCAGCCTTTAGAAATATGGGTTTAAGTTTCTGGAAGACTGTTTTCTAATTATTTTCCAAGGTGTATCAAGATCTGCTGGGCAGTCTAGAAGGTTAACTGTAGTTATGTTGAGATCCAAGAGGGTTTTCTCTCTTCCAAATCCTGAGTCATAGGAGCTTGGGAAGCAGCCAGGAATTTCACTAGACAGGATAGAGATTTTTAAGCATTGCTGTGAGTGAGATCTATCACTGACTTCCAGACAGGCATTTACATAAATGAAACAAAAGATATTAGCTTTGTGCTCTGAGTATTTCCCCCTACTTATGTTCTTTTTGTGGTTTAGGTTTGTTTGTTTGTTTGTTTGTTTTCTTTATCCTTTTTTTTGTTTGTTTTAGCTCTTATTTTCTCTTTTGAAAGCATTTTCCCCTCTTCCATTTTGTCATGAAAAGATAAATTTTAAGACCTTAAACAGGAATGCAAAGATCTTCAGTTACGCTACCATTGCATAATAAAACCCTGAATTAAATGTCAGGGTTATAATTATTGCTGAAGAATGCTGGCAGGTACAGAGACAGGGTAACTCAAGCCAAGATATAAAAGGTGGTAGAAATGACTATATTAGAGAGCTGATGTTAGAAGAAGGCATGTTAGGATAAATTGTAGCAGGCAAAATAATTGAGTAGGCTGTTGTGATGTGTTTAGTGTTAATTTATTGGTGGGTTAATCGTGGCTGAGGGCCATGTGCTCACCCATCCACTTACTTGCTCCCCTTCCTCAACAGGGCAGGAGGAGAAAACAGATTCGGGAAGGTTCACGGTTTAAGATATAAAGGCCAATTACTGTTGTGGGCAAAACAGACTCGGCTTGGGGGAAATTAATTTCATTTATTGCCAGTAAAAATGGATTTGGGAAGGGAAAAGTGGAGCTGAAAACAGCAGCTTTCTTTCCCCCAGCTCCGCTCCTGCGCTGCTGCCCCTTCGCCCTCCCTGAGGGGCAGGGGCCGTGGCCAGTGCTCAGCAGTTTCTCTCTGCTGCTCCTTCCTCCTCACACTTCAACCCTGCTCTGGAAGGGCCTCTCCCCACAGCTACAGCCCCTCAGGAAAAGCCTGCTCCACCACAGGCTGTCCGTGGAAGACCTGCTCCAGGCTGCAGGCAGTGCAGGAGCCCCATAGTGCTGAAGCAGGTTTTCCCTTACCTTGGCGTTTCTCCTTTTTGTCCCATTTTTTTGCCCTTTCTTTAGTGTGTTTTCCCCGAGGCCCCTCAGTGTCGCTGAGAGGCTCCACCAGATCCCCCCGTGGGTCTGTGGGGGCACTGGCTGGGCCCCCTCCTGTCGCAGCAGACAGGGCTGCAGCTGCCCCCGCTGCCCTCAGAATGCTGCTGTTCGCCTTGGTTTTCCTCCTTCTTGTCCACCACTGCTTAGGCAAGGAGGGACATGAGAGTTATTGCCCAAAGTTGTTGCAGACAGAGGGGTTAACTGTGTGTTTTCTGTTGCTCCCTTTCTGCTCTTAAAGAGAGGGGATTTTTGCGACTGCCGGCTGCCACCTCGGTCCATCGTGAGGTAAAAATCAGCCTTTCATTGATCTCGTTTATTTTGTGCGGTTTATACCTGTCATAATTTTAGAGATCGACCCTGATTGTAATTAGATCATGGAGCACGGAGGTGGGGAAGCAGTGCCAGTCCCCTCAGGCAGCAGCTGTTCCTGGGACCAAGCTGGATGGCGGCAGCTGTGTGGCAACTCAGAGAGGTGTTGGGAACACCTTTGTGGCAACTCAGAGGTGTTGGGAACACCTCTGTGGTGTTGTCAATGGTGGAAATTTTCATTAGGCCGTGCAGTCTAGCCATCCCTTGCCACAGAAGGTGTTCCTAACACCTTGGTTAACGTGTCCTTTGTCTCAGCACAACTGGCTGGTCTCCAGCAAAATCGGGGCTGGAATCGTATTTTGGCTTTTACAGATTCTTTATATTTTTAGGGCACAATCCAGCAATATAACAAAGTATGTGCATGTGAACAATATCACTGATTTCAGTAGGGCTGTTGATGCCCTTGTATTTAGGCACATATTTGTTCTTGTCTGAGGCTGTAACGAGTAATCCGTCCTCTACAATTCAGTGCATGTTATGTGCTTGCCTCTAAAACCTGCTCTGCTCTGCCATTCCAAGACACCCAGAGCGCCTGATGGCAGAGAAAGAAATGTCAGTGATTTCCCAACAGTTTCTACTATAAAACTGAGATTTTTCAGACATTTATAACTTCACCCAAATGTAACTGCTCAACCTAAAATTTCCTGTGCTAGGTGTGGTGAGCAAGGCTGAATTTTTGTTTAAGAAAATGTTAGCTAAAATGTTTCTGTCACTAGGAAAAATGTGTTTGGGTTTTTTTTTTTTTAGTCTTGGAGGAACTCTGCTGCTCTCACATTTTGGAGCAAGAAATGCAGCAGTAGAGCTTTTGGTCTGAAAGCAGCTACTGGCATTAACAACAATCCTCTTTGCCAGTATCTGGGAACGAAAATAAATTTGATCAAATCATGAAGTTCTAAAAATTGTGTATCACAAGCAATATTCAGTACAATGCTGTATTAGAATTTGGCAGCTAAATGCTGTCTATATTGGGAACGTGCTTCTCTTATAACTCCTATATGTGAAACCATGGAAAACTGGATTTTGTCCTTGTTTCTGACACAGAGCAGTTGGTGAGGTTTGGATAAGTCACTTAGAGTACTAAGTTGGTCATTAATTTTGCATTTTTCATTTTAAGAGTGCCTGATTTTGAGACTCTTGAGGGTAGTTTTTCATTTCTGGTCTCCTCCTATTCCTGCAGTCTCCTGAGATCTGTAGAAATGTAATAAAAAAAGGCTGATTTCTGTGAGATACTTTAGCCACTAAAACAGTTTTAAAATTTTAGGGGGGGGATTGTGTGCCTTACTGTTCTGCTTCTGTGCAATGGGGTTTGGCTGCTGTTATACCTCAGTAGAGGTTGAGGCGATGCTTTTATTGTTTTATAATTGTCCTTCACATACAAGCACCGTTAGTTTTGTGCATTAAATTAACCAGGCTCAGTAGGAACATTGCTGTCTTAGGGCCTGAAGGAACAGCAAGGCCACCAAACCAGCCCATTTCTCCTAACCATGGTGGGAGTCATCTACCTGGATAATCAGTGGCAGTTGCGTGAGAGCTTCCAGAACAGGCTAATGATGGCACATGGCTGTTGGTTCCAGTGTTTCAGAAACCTTTATTGCCAGGAGGTTTTCCTCAAGGTGGGTCTGAGCTCTCCCCTGCCTCAGTGCATTGTAGTGCTTGTATTAAATAAACACACAGCTGAGGTTACCCAGGTGGCTTTGGGTTTAACACTTTTTGACCTCCAGGTTGATTTTTTTTGTGTGAAATGGTCAAGTTTAGTACATGCTGAGACTGAAAGTATTTTGCATCTGAAGATACGGTATTTTTATTTATGGCTCAGTCAAAATAAATTAAAATAATCGATGATTGTTTTGAAAGCAAATTACTAGGAGTGCTATATATCTACCATGGCAAGTGTTGAAGAGATGAGAATGTCTTATAATGCCAGAATGAGTTGTGTAAACATGGGTATTTATATACTCAACAGCAGCAAATCTCCGAGAGGGTTTTTTGTTGGGTTTGTTTTTTTTTCTTGGCTGAGTCTCCACTGATCCCACTTTATCCCAAAGGAGGAGGAGGAGAAAACTAATGTTCCTATCACACATGTTCCATTATTGATTTCCGTTCCAATCTACCCAAAGTCTTCTGTGCTGGAAATAATTAGACCCTGTGAACAGAGATGAAGCAAAAATCTATACAATGCTGGATTGCCAGAAATGAAGACAAGGGTGCCTAATTAATGTTGCATATAGAATGCCTTTTGGATGAATGGGCTTCCCTTTCTCAGAAGCAGCTCAACAGCAGTCATGTCACAAATTTGCTGTTAATTAAATGGTGTTCACTGTGTGCCTGTAAAAATGGCATGGAGGAAAAAAAAAACATTGGACAGCAGCAGCATTTTACAAGAGCTCTCCAATTAAAAGAAAAGCCTGTGGAAAACAAATTTGCAGGCTTCATGCTGAGGGCAAGATATTTTCACCCATATGAAATTCACTTTATGGATTGTTCAAAGCTCTTTAGGAATGTATAGTCACTGAAGAAGTTTGAACTTCAGAAGTTGGACTGGAAGTGTGCTGGGAGGGCTAAGGGTAGGGAAAATGTTCCTGGGAGCTGAGGCAGGATGGCTGACAGCACAGCTCCCCCATCCTTAGGCAGCTGCAGCCTGGCCAGTGGGTAAGGGCTGTTCAGGAGGTGAGGCAGGGGCTGGAGGAAGCTGCTAGGTTAACTTTTCTGTGCATGAAAGGTGAACCGAACGTGATTTAAGTTAGGCTGTGGAATGCACTTTGGGAACTGAGAAAGGCAGATATTTAGGAAGAATTTAAGACAGCTGATGGAAAGTCTTCACAACACAGCTGCACTTCACTAAAAGCAGAAATACCTGGGGGGAAGAACTGGAAGGTACCTGAAGCAGATTAGGAGAAGAATGTAGAAGAAGCTGTATCCATATGACTCTGTTCACTTGTCTGTTTTCTCCAAATAACACGTTTTAAAGTTAGTCCCAAACCAGAAAAGTCCAGCCTTTCAGCTGTGCCATAGACAGGCCTGAATCGGTGACTAAGCTGCCTGCAGTAGCACATGCTCTCAGTGGTTTTGCAGTGGCATCCTGTTCTCCCTCTCTGATCTTCCTGAATCCACTTGTGCTTCTTTTTCCCCTTGCCATTCCCTTGCTACACCCAGAGGAGCTCAGGATCTGGCTGCCTGCAGGGAACAGGGACTCCTGCACAGGGACTCTGGGACAGCTGTTCTCCTGTAATTTGCAGGCCACTGGTGCCTTCTTTCAGCCTTTAATTCTCTCCTTTTATCTGTATTCCCTCTTTGCTCTTCTAGATATCTGTTGTGGCCCATCGAAGTGATACAACTGCTTTCTGTGCATCTCTGGAGAATTTAAATAGCATCATTCCCTCCTTCCTTTTTTTCCCCTCTAAATGCAAAGGAAATTTATCCTCTTTGGGCAAAGATAGAAAACATTGCTTTTTCTCTCTAAAAAACTAGAGAATGAGTAAAAACCCAGGCTCCTCAGTCAAGAAGATGAATTCATCTGATGAATCTGTAGGAATCTTCCTAGACTAGGTCTTAAACTGCAAGAATAGATGTGTTTTCTGATGAAAATCTAGTTCACGTAAAATATATTTTTAGCATGGATTTGAGAGAGGTAATTATTTTTCCCAGTATAGTAGAAGCTGTTGGTTTAGGAATTTTATGAAATAATTTGAGTGCAGGAGAAAGGTACTAATAAAATAGAGATTTTTATAACAGTGTACCTTCTAAGTCCTCTCTTTTCTTCCCATCTGGGTGCTTAGCATAATCTCTCTACTCTCGTTCTGTTTTAAGAAGCATTTCTCCAAGCTGTCGTCTCTGATGCACAACTGAAATAGGTGCACATGCAGGTTATGATTCCTCTCCCCATTGTTGCATTTTGATTCCAAACTCTAGATTTAATCTATTTAAATAATCTACTCGTGGGACTAAAGTCAACTACTAGAACTTTCTGACGTTCAACAAATATTAGGCATTACAATGATTTGAATCAAATAACCAAATCCATATGAAATACACTACTTGTTATCTTTCCAACAGATTGATTTTCTTCCCTGGATCCATTTTAAGCTGCACTGCAGTTGCTAAATCAAAAATAAACTGAGTTTTTAGTACAGGGATGTGTTAAGTGTAAGGATTTTCTGACCTAGTCCTAGTGAACAGGTGCTGAAGTGATGCCAATGACTATAGATCCTGGACTGGAATTATCATTTGAGTTATTTCTCAGTGGTAGGAGACTTTACACCTGTGGACACAGCGGTGGGGGGTGGAGGAAGAAAAGGCAGCAGGCTGGCATGTCACTGCTTTCTGAAGTTATTTTGGGTGTAGAAAGTGATTGGTGTTGGTATAGCTTGCTCATGTGTTACCCGTGTTCCATGTTTGTAAGAAGGTATCCTCACGAAGTATTTTAAAGCATTTCTGAGTCTTTTAATTAATTAGAACTGCAAAAAAGTATGAAAACAATTCTGGTCTCACAGAAGCCAGTCCCGTTCTGTTGTTTTCGTCAGTAGCAGCAGAAGCTCATCTCCAGAGCAATGTATTTTAAATTCTTAGGAGCACAGAAAGCATCACTGCTTGTTCAGCCCATCCGGAATCGGAGTTCTGTGGCTGTTGCCCTGAGTTAATGGAGCTTACTGCTGTGTACTGCCCATAAAATGAAATTGATTCAGACCATAACCTGCTTTTCTTTTCTCCTGCAGCTTGGCTTTACATCCCCGAAAAGACATCGTAGTGACTGGCAGCGATGACCACCTCTGGAAAATGTGGGCGTTGCCCGACGGGAACATCCTCATGACAGGTGAAGGTCACACCGACTGGCTCTCGGGCTGCTGCTTCCGTCCAAGGTCAGTGCAAACAGGCCCCTGAAGCTGCACTAATCCCTCCTGGGGACTCCTTGTTTGCTCTTTCTCTGTTCACTGGCCTGCTTTGACAACTCTCTGTTCTCAGGGTAGCCCTGCGCTCTCTGCTGAATTTCCAAACATGTAGATAAATGTTCCTCTGGCTTTCGGTGTGTTGACTTAAGATTGATTGCTTTTAGTATTTTGTACATCTTAAACTTTGCCCACGTGCCAGTGCACGTAACAAGTCAGCTTTTTAGGTCTTGCTCTCTTCATTTTCTCCGTGTTTACGCACTATGGCAAACACAGAACTGATATTAATAACACGGAAAAGTTATGCCTTGTACTAGGCGTTATTTGTCATATGACTAAGAGTATTCGAGTTGACCTAGAAAATAAGAATATGAGCTTTCCTGCTCTCTCATCATATGGATTTGAAGCTGACTTAATAAATGAAAGTGAACACTGAAAATAAAAATTAAATATTTAAGTCACAAGGGTCATGGAAATCGGGTGAACACAAAGTCAATTTTTTTTGGTCTTTTCTGTTGAAAAATAGAACAGCATTTTACTGTCAAAACAAAAATCCATTTGATAAGACTGAGCTTTTGTATGTTGAAATTATTTTGCATCAGGTTTGTGAGGCTGCAGTTTATAGAGTTCTTTGCTGTTAAAATAGTAACGGTCTGCTGGGCTATTCACTTGAGGTTCAGTTGTAAAAGAAGCATTACTCAGCTTTCAACCTTGTATTTTCATTGTGTTTATTTTATGAAACAATATTAGCTCTTTTCTTCATGAGGAGGAAATATATTGTATTTAATTTCATGGTTCTTTCTGATTTCTGAGTTTGTAATGAGATAGCAAAGGCACATACAAATTCTCTAAACACAAGAAAATCCCCTCCCTCTTTTGAAAACCTCAAGAACATGGAGTCATGCTCTCTGGAATGAAATGCTCTTAGTCTTTTCTTGCATCACTTTCTCCTATGAAACATAGGCTTTATCTTAAGATGCTTTTTTTTCCCCACAGTTTTCTCTTTTTCATGTATATATCCTTATGAGTAATTATATATATTTAAAAGAAGAGAATAATGTTTAACTTAAATAGCTGCACATAATACAGGAGGAGGAAAGTAATAAATAATAAGCTCAGCTGCTTATTTTAACATGGTAGGAATTTTTTTCTATTACTGACTGACAGATTTCAGAGAGTTTATAAGCGTGCTGGACATCCTAAGTTTAAACTTGCAGATAAACAGAATGCTGCCTTACCTCTTACCTGTTATGAATATAAAACTTATCACAGGGAAAGAAAGGGAAATACAATTAGAAGAGCATGTTATCATTTATAAAGCTGCTGGGCATGCTAATCAGATTTCGATAATGCATTGTTACCATGACACCCACTGACTCAGAGACTCAAAACTATTTTCTCATTAGTCTTTGACAAGAATACAGTCCTTTCAATAGGCCTTGCTATTTCTCATTCAATTATTGAAATTAAAATGAGTTGAGGGACATCATTATTCTCTTGCAGTATGAATTGACTCCTGCTGAATGCTCTGGAGTGATTCAGAAGTAGTGCTGTTAAAATATTGTCTTCTCTTACTGCATAAAATATATATAATGCAACAGAATACATTTAATCATCTTTTTTTTTTTTAAAAAATAAGAGACTCCTATATATAATGTTTTTCTGGAAGTAAAACCAATTAAGTAAAAATTAAAAGTTCTAATAGATCCCCCCCCACCACCCCCCCAGAATCAAGTGTAGTTAACCTCTAATCTTGTTAGCATTTTACAGATTTAAAATTACTTTCCTCAAAAGTGGAAAAGAAAAATGTTTTTGTTTTCACTGGGCTGTTATATCATGATCTAGGTAGAACTCCCACACTTCTGCAGTCTTTCCTCTGTTAGATCATTTCCCCTCTCTCTCTGTAAGATCAGGTTTAAAACAATCTCCGTCTCTGGTCTGAGAAGTATTCTGTGTGCAGCCACAAGTCTGCTTTCGGATCACCTTTGTACGGCATCACAGGAACCCACACACTGCCACCGAGTCACTAATGACTTGAGGAGAAACAGATCTAGAGCTATGATGGGAATTTACCTGGTGCTTCTGCACTTATAAATGACTTAAATCCTGGGAATCTGGTTTTTATTTGTTCACAGTGTGTTATTACTCAAGCAGGGGTCTTTCTTGTGGGTGTCTTGTGTACCACCATTATGTAAACAGGAGTAAATACCAATGAAGTCTCATTGGCAGCTGTGAAGATATAAACTTGAAGCTAAAGTGGTGGTGGGTTTATGTATCCTCAGCATCTCCAATAGCCATGAGAGAATGGTGTAGCAGGAAGTAGCAGTGAAAGGTAAAGGGATGTTTTAGGCCCCGGACCTTGCCCGCTGATTAGCACATTGTAGCGATGAGGACTGACATTTGTTGGATGGAGGAGTCTCTTCCCCCCCCACCCCCACCCCACTGACGCTGTTCTTCACTCCACACTTATTTATTCAGAACAGCACAACTCCTTCACGTCTGCTCAGGGCAGGGTGGGGCGAGGCTGCCTGGTTGGCTGCAGCTCCCGGGGTTGGCGCTGTGTCGTGTCTCCCAGCGCTCCCGGGTCGGTACAAAGGGTCTCGGTCCCCCACGGGGCAATACATGGAGGGCAGCAGGCTGGCTTTGTGCGTGTAGGGAGAGCAGAACAGCGGGGTCGTGATGCTCTCTGCACATCTGAGAGTAGAATTTTGCCTTAAGCTTTTAAAATAAAAGTAAAACTTCAAACAGGTCCTGTCATCTGAAGCATGTGGCAGCTGGGAGGAGGGAGGAGAACAGGGCTCCTTTCTTTGAAGCTCAGGTGACAACTGGTCAGACTTCAAAAACAAACAATGTCTCTGCTCCAGTCTGGCTGAATAGCGCTTTGCAGATGAATTAGCTGTTCCAGGTTCCTGTCACTGTTGAAAAATTCAATATTTTCTGACTTACCTCTTATATATATGAAGGAGTCACGATGACTCCTGCCACAGTTGTACACAGAGGCTTTGTATTAAGAATCTGGAGAGCTGGAGAAGAGCACCTGTGGATGCCAGGTGACTCAAGTATTTGAAATAGCAGATCCACAAAAATCTGCATCTTCTGCCAGTTTCTAGAGTAAGCTGAGGATGTTAATGTTGCACCTTTAAGAACCATACTCTAATTAGACTAAGATATTTCATGGCATGTACTAGATTTATTTATCTGTATTACTAACCTTCCTGGGTGGCTAAAGTATCAAGCTCTGCAGCGTAGCAGAGGTGTGTGTTAATGGCTGATAAATCCCAGTGAGCAGTAAAATACTGTATTCTTGCCCTGCACGTGGGCTGGTACAATATGTAATGTCCTTAATATATTCATAAATATTAATCAAGTCAACTCTTCTAAAATGTTTGTACCCTTTTTCGTGCAGACATTGTTTGGGTCAGTGGAATACAGTGAATTTCTGAACTGAAAAGAAGTACAACTGTACGTTCCTAAAGCTATTTAAAACTTGCACTGAAAGTTGTCAAATTGTGAACTTCTTGTAATGTCCTATTCACCTAAGATAGAAGCAGAGTTGCTTGTATTCTTGCTGTGCTATTGCAATTCTCACAGTTACCGAGGAAAGAAATCAAAACGGCTATCAATTTGTTTATTATTATATAAAAATTACTACAGCAGTTACCTTTAGCTGTGTGGATTTTCCATGCATTCTGTTGCCATTGGAAAACTGAAGGTCCATATTGTTTCCTCAGTAATTTGTAAAATAATTTAAAAAAAAAAAGTTAGGGTAAGTACATTCATGGATCAAACATCAAAATAAAGGTAGGTAATGTTTGATATCCTAGACAAAGGTTCCAATGAGGAGATGCAAGAGAAAGATGAGGTGTTGGGCTGAAAGAACAACCCCTGTTCTGTCAGAACAGGGGCAGCTCTGGGCTGTATTTCTCAAAGGTGAAGGAGGTGATGTTACTCAGATGGAAATCTGTGCATGGGTACAGGAGAGAGACAACTTCAAGTGCAGAAGGAATTAGCAGAAGATATTGAGGATGGATATGATGAATGGGCGAGGGGGAGATGGTTGAATGGGTTGGGGAGGGAACAGCAACTCCAGGTGGCCTTAAACTGACACAAGAAGCTTTTAGGGGAATTCTGTAGCACGTGGGAGCAGGCTGGGTAGGGGCAGTGAGCAGTGAGCCATTTATGAGTGTTTGGTCTGCAGAAACTCTGAGCAACTGCCTCTAAAAGCAAGGTCTCCTTGAGCAGCACAAAGTCACTGCTGAACTGACACTGGCCAGCACTTCAGCAGCCAGAAGTGCTGAAGTTTGCTCTTGACTTTACCCTCAGTCTCTACTGGAAATTTAAGGCTTGAGATGGGGAACACAGGATGCAATTTGGAAAATGCAGCTGGGTGCTCAGAACCTCTTCCCTGCTTTCAATCTGCAGTGCTTTGGGTGACTGAGCACTGTGGTGGCCTCTCAAAACTAAGTCCAAAATGGTGCTGGCAATCCAGAGAAGGGGGCCATGGTAATGATATTTGCTCAAAGTTTTTAAGAGCAGCGACTGATAAATAGGAAAATCTGTGAGATTCTATCAGAGTGGAAATGATTTTCTCTTTGTTTAAAAACTTGTAAAAAAATGCCTTATAAAATCTTTTTAAAAAGCAAATTCCTGAGCAGAATTGAAGTCAGAATAAACTTTGAAACTGAAATGAATTCTTGCTCAGGTAAGTCCCTGATTTTACTTTTTTTTACATGGCTTTAGTTTTTTTTTTATCTTATTATCGTTTGTTAAAAGGCTATCCAGAGATGAATTTCAGTGTGAAGAAAGGATAGACTGCAAAGCCAGGCAGAACAGTAATTGAGGAGGGGAGGGAGAGTGTGGAGAAAGCTCTGAGGAGTGACGGGAGTGAGGGGCAGAATTCAGAAAGGAGAGGCAGGCCGGGTTTCCATGAGCAGATGTGGAGAGGTAACAGGCACAGTCTGACACTGCTCCTTGCTCGCTGCATCTCACAGGACTTTGTGCTCGGAGAAGGAGAGAAATGTTGAGGAACAAAAATCAGACTTGACAGCTTGGCAGGTACAAGTACAATTTCAGAATTTCACAGTGGACACGCTTTTGTAGTTTGAGAGCCCAGAGTGCTTTGATTATCAAGGTGAATTACAAGAAGGGAGTTGTGCTTCTCTTTTCTTCCATCACCTCTACAGCTCTTGGCTCCCTGCAGACTGCTCTGGTGAGGAGGGTCCCATCACTGGTAGGTGTTTATGAATCAATCCACACTGATCTTCTTGACACTCATAATATTCTCAGATACCAGTGTGGGGTGAGAAACATCTGCAGGGTATGAAGAGAGTCAAACAGGAAATCTGATGCTGAAGATAAAAGACTGCTTTCTTCTTAGTTACACATTGCAAGTAATATTTTTAAAATAACTAAACTGGTGCATGGACCATGAAGCCTCGGCAAATGAGAAGCATTTTATGACGTATTGAAAAGAGTAGGTTCTTTAGTCATAGTAACAGGATAATTTCAAGAATTCTCCTGACTTCAAATATATTCCTCTCGTACTTTAATAATTCCTAGTGCCAGCCTCAGAATCATTTTTATTTCGATGAGAAGAAGCAGGAATTATCTGTTTATGCCATTGTGTTTAATGTACTGACTCCCAGGTTTTGACGCTGTACTTATTTGGTGACACTGGGGAAGACTTCCAGAACAAACAGTTACTGCTGCAGTTATGATTCCAGGGTCCACAAAACGTTGCTACTATCTAATGTTTGTTTGCTTTAGTTAAATGCAGCAACATTTGTCTGTATGGAAACTGTAATTTAACATTAAGCACTGGGGTTGGACTATGCTACTGCAGGATCTTTCTTATCAGAGACCTTCACATACACTTTTGAGGCTCTGCAAAAAATCTGTCAGAGGGAAGAAGTGAAGAAATGTTTGGAGTGAGTGATTTTGAAGTGGTGTGTTTTGTTACCACCCATCCCTTAGAGCCACTGCCCAGGCTCTGTGCACATCTGGGAGCCAAGGGAGGAGGAGGAAAACATGAGCCTTCAGCCTCCTGTCTGACCACTGAGCCAACCAGACATGTGGTCCTCTTAGTGAAAGGATCATGGAGATTCTTGTGAATAAAAGGTCCATGGACACTGAGCTTCAGAACACATTTTCTGCTGGTTTTTGAGTGATATATGGTGAATTTCATGTTATGCATTAAACAAGGCTGAAACTTGAAAGCCACTACTCTCTAAGCATTAACATAAGAAACAGATGTAAGACTCATGTTAATCACAAAGGTCTCCATTGGCTATCGGTGGAACAGAATTATTTTGATCTGTGCCTTGAAATAGAGACTTTAAAACCTAATAGAGGTGGTTTTCATACTATTGATAGTTATTAAAGAAATGTGAAATAGCTTGTACATTTTACTTAGGACTTCTGAGCACCTATTTAATGAAAAGGCATAATGATTTAATTTTTTTAAGACTTTTGAATTCTTGTATAGTTCAACAAAGTCTTTAGTTATCAGATGACAAATTTGCCAATGGTTAGAAATGTCTTTTGACTGGCATGATTAATTTTCAGTCACCTAACTGGCTTTATGTAACACATCCTATTTAGCAGATGAGACATTTTTTAAGGTGTTTTGTCAAACTGAGCCAATACAGGAATGAAAAGAAACAAAAAAAAAGTTGTATTCATTTGTTCTGGGAAGAAAAAACTATTTCAGAAGTCTTTCAGGCAGTTCCCCAGTGCAGGGTATTCACTGGGTGCTTGGTGTTTTCAAGTACAGCAAAATTTTAATTTCAAAAGTAGCTTTGTTTGTTTCAAAATCTTTGATAAGCTTTCTACTTTCTATACAAGGAAACAGTGTTCTCATAACATCATTCTCTCTCTAGCCTACAAAGCCTACTATTTTTACCTCAAAAACATGTTTGGGTGGCCATTAGATTTCCTTTGGGATTCTCAATCTCATTATTTTTATCAATAAAAAGCCTCTGCCGGACAAAGGAATAAATCACATATAAATGAAATATGAGAGATTACATGAGAAGCTCAGCTTTTGCTTAGCCTAATCCAATATCTTTGGCCAAACGTCTCAATGTCAAAGGCTTTATAAGTATTCTACAGGATCAGTCTAGCAAAGAGAAATCAATAACCAGGTAATGGATTCGATTAAAATTTTTCCCCTTCCACCCACACCCACAAGCCAAATGTTTCTACCCATACTAATCTCTTCTGGCACGTGTAACTGTTGGTTACTCTCTGCGGGATTTTGAGATGTATATGTGTGCACATAAAGTATGTTATATATAATTTCAGAGAGCTGTGTTAACTACTGGTGAGGATCTATTTCAAGAAAAGGCAGTGTTTGTACCTCATTTTCATTTTCTTTAGAGAGCTCAGCTCTGCAATATGCTTTTGGAAAATATGGGCTGATAATTACAGCCTTGCTATACGTTTAGATCCTGATGTGCTGCTCAGAAATTGCATTTTTTCTGCCACTCCTGCCATGCTGAGGAGCATTTCCTTACACAGGTCAGGGTTCCCAGCTGATGTCCAAACCTGTGGAGATTTTCTTTGTTGCCAAATCATCAGGTGTCTCCTTTACCCCAGTCCTTCTCATCTTCTGACTTTGAGGTGGTTGTGTTGGCAGCCCAAGTGCCACCTGGAAGGTTTGACTTCAGAAATATTAATAGGCCATTAGTGTCCTGCAAGATGTTACCTCTCCCTTACAGAAGTAGGTTTCCACATCCATAGAAAGACCAAAATAACATTACCATTGCATAGATTTTGATACTGAGTCACAGGTGCTTTAACTGCAGAAATGTATTTTGACTTTGCATCGCTTTTTCTGTTTTTAAATATATCCTTCAATTACCAGAACTGTCTTTGAAATCCATTCAAAACTGGAAATACTCTTCAGGACAAAATGCATGTTCTTTCTTTTATGTCAGGAACCTTAAGAGTCTATCATTATATTGATTTTAAAAAGCAAACACTCTGCAGTTCCATAGTGTGGTTACTGAATAGGCTCCACTTTTCATCCAGAATGACCACGCTTTAATGAAAAACTACCTTTGGCTTCTGTTTCTTAGTTGGTGGAAATACCAACCACTCCAAGTCAGTGATTCACTAATAATATCTCCATTACAATAATTCAGCCAGCACAGGAGAGAGAAGTGCTGAGGGCACTTACAGAGAGGAAACTGGCTGGCAGAAGCAGCAATGGCCCTATTGAGCAATTCAAATGTATATTTGAAATAATTACAGGAAAAAATACATATTGTGATAAAATGCTGCCCTTTGATGGAACCGGTCTGTAGTTTCACAGGTGGCTTTACATGTTGTTGAATTTCAAAAAGACCTCAGTCTTCACATCCACAGTGTGTGACCTTGGATACTTTAGAACTCCAAGGGGGAATAAAGAGTTACCTAGCCTTTGTATAGTATTATTTAATTTATGATTTAACTACCTTATCTTCATGATTTATCATTTCAGTTCTGTGCTTGTCCAAAAAAATAAATAATTTTCAGATGTACTGAATGCTTTGTTTACATAGAAATTATCTTATTGTTCTTAAGTGATTGTGTTGTGTGCTACATTCTGATTATTTGAATTTTAGACCTCACAATAGCCATGTTAATAATTGGGACCTTTAAACCAATCTATTATTAGTTGAAAAGTTACTGTGATTATTATCAGTTTCACGAAACAGGTGTCAAGTTTATCTTTCTCTTTATGACAAAACTTTATTCAATTATTCAAATTCAGTAATATTTTGATGTGATTGTTTTGACTTAGAAATTAGGAGGAAACTTTCTGATCAGCTGTGTGGGTAATTAGATCTGGTGTTTACGTGAAAGAAAGGAAGTAATTTCTCTGTGACAACCACTCTGATAAAGAAAGGGAGGAGGAATATGCAGTTGAAATCTCTTTATAGAGTACCAATAAAACTTGATACTTCTAAACCTATTAGTTCAGCTTCAGTGAAGCCATGAATATGTTCTGTGAAAGTTTTGCAGAAATCTACCTGCTCTACAAGGAGTTCTTGGTTCCTTTTCCCACACATCTCCCTGATTTTCAGTTTCCGCAGCTCCTGGTGCATCTCCTGCCTGGGAGTCACCAGAAGCAATTCAGTTTTGCTGATTATTTATTTAGGTTATGCTGAAAAAAAGTTTTCCACTGTGGTGGGTTCAGATTTTGAGTAGTTTAGGTTTTCTTCTGGTTTCATCAGCATCCTGGTTTGAGGATGGAGAGCTGGAATTGCAGAGAGCTGTCTGCCTCCTTGGGCTGGTGAGTCTCCGTTCCACTGCTCTGATCCTGAGCATGTTGCTGTCATTCTGCTCAGAGTCGTTATACGCGTCAAAACATCTCTCCTAATAGAATCTCTCATGTTATGTTGCTCTGAGTGCAATTATAATCTTGATGCCTTTAACATCCTTGGTTCATTATTGCTTTCCTCTGTGCAATAAAGGCAATTGTGTTTTCCCTCAAGTCTGCTGCAAGGGCTCTAGTGGAGTGGCTAAGGAGATATCCATGTTTGTTAAATTGTTAAAATGAGCCCTTCCTGAAGTGCTGCTGTTAAAATAACAAACATTAGTGTTAGAGTTGACTAGAGAATGGCAATTCAATTGATGCAATATCTAAGATATTTGAATTGGAAATAAACCCCAAATATTTAGAGTGTTTACAACATTTTGTCTTGAGTACAAGCTCCAGATATGAATTGCAGAGCCATTTATAGGTTGTATTTCTGTGTTTCCCCTCAAGCCGTGTGGCTGTAGTAATTTGGATAAGTTTGGTTACAAGACAGTTGCAGTAGCACAAGGAACGGGGGAAGTTGCCTGATGGAGCATCAGGACCTGTTTGGCTGTTGAAGGACATGGGTGTGGAACGAAGTTCTCAGCTTGTGGTAGTTGTTTTCCTTGCATCTGAGTAGTGTGGGTAGGACAGAGAGAAGGCCACAGTTTAGATCAGCCTTGAGAATTGTTGGGTTTGAGGCTTTCTTGTTTCCTGGTTTTCCCCCTTTCTTGAGCAATCAGGTGTTGGGCTGCATGGCCTCATGAACCAACACTGAGTTTTCACGCAAAGCCTTTTACAGAAAGGGTGAAAGATGATATTCATTTTGGTATCCTGATTTTTTTGGTACCGACCCAGGATTCTGCTCATGTTCAGCATTTCCACTCCTCCTCTACTCTCGGACTTCACTTGTTATCGATCACTGTCTCCATGAAATAATTCCCTGCCTTTGAGTTATGTTCCTGTATCCCCAGGGCATGGCTCTGGAAGATCATCATTTGCCCCAAACACAGGCACTGGGCTAGTGCACTGTCCTGTGTGTTTTCTTGGGCTTCACTCTCGAGATCATTACACAGTGTGAGTTAAACATTCTTCCAGGTGCCTGGGAAATGTTCAAATCCCAGGGCAGAAGTTTCTGCAGGCTGTGAAATCTCTCTGCTCTCACTGAACTCTCTCTGCATATGAATATGCAGCTTAAAAATGATGCTTTGTACAAACATGCAAATGGGATTAATGACTGTGGTTCATTACTGGCTATTGGTTGCAATTAGACATCACTGGACCACCATTTGGGGATGATAATGGATTTGAAATGACTGATCCACCACTTTGCATTTCAGAGGAACTGTGACAGTGGATTATTGTTGTTAATATAGGTCATAAATCTGTTCTGTACATGGAATTCATGTGTCTGAACTCCTTCCAAACTGCATTTTTCCCTACTTCAACAGCCCTTCATTAAAATTTGAGGGTTTGGAGTCATTCCAATGGAGGAAAAATGACCCATGCTGGATGGGATGGGTGTTTGAGATGAAGTATCACACAGTAATAGCACACTGTTTAATGTATGTTATGGGTATTGATTGGTACTGTGCATGATTTTATGTGGGCTAAATACATTATTTTAAAAATATAATAGTGTATAGGAAGACTTTAACTTACTTTTCCTCAAACAATGCCAATGTATTGGAATGATACGGAATAGATTCTATTTCTGGAAAACATGGTAGTTTTGCAATGTTTACTCATTATATTTGATTTCAGGTAAAAAATCATTTCTCCTGAAGTTAATGGAGCAAAATTTCCTTGTCAGTATCTTACAGGAAGGTGGCACAACTGGACCCAGAAACACATTCAGCATAAGCAGCTTTCAGAATTGTTGGAGATATCACTATGAGCTCCCTGCTTCAAACTGGATGCCAGGACACTCCTAGCCCTTGCTAAATGGGTGGATAATTTTGTCATGGGATGCTGAACATGCACTGGCAGACAGCTTTTAGAGAAGGCATCATATTTTTTTTTTAATTAAAAAAAATCTTAGAAAGGTAATAATTCATTGTTCTCTCAATCTTTCTTGTAGTGCCTGCTGTCCAGCTGACATGCATTTTGCTCCATCTAATCTCCAAGTATTGTAACTGGTTTATCTTTCTCTTTTCATTTTTATTCTTTACCTGGTACACTTCCAAAGCCTCCTAAAAGGCAGGTTTGTGTGTACTAAAAACTGCGTTCTACCAGGTGCCTAAATTATTTTAGAATCTCATTTAACCACTTCTAATTACATTACATGATGGCAGCTAACCCATTTTTTATACATTTTGTACATGTTTTTTGGGGGGAGTACCAAGCTAATGTTAGAAAGGGATTGGTTTGGAATTGGACAGGCCTGACTGGGGTGGGTGTGGTTTGTAATCTGCATTGGAGCCATCCTTGTGGAAATAAAAATCATTATAATGATTGTGAATGTAGAACTACAATCTGTGTTTAGAGTGGGCCAAAACCTTGGAAAAAAAATGGATATTTGTGCACTGGGACAGGGATGAGCAGGTAAGAGAAGTGGGAAAGGCACCAGATGAGACAGGATTGGTGTACGGTTGCATACGGCAGCCTCTGTTGCCAGGACTCAGATCAGAAAGGGAAAATTATTTAAAATGTGGAAGAGTTTTTAAGTTGAAACTTGCTTATAAATTACTTGAGTTTGCTGTCTGAAAATTCATGGATGCCATGCTGTTACACTTTTTGGTAGTAGGAGCATGTTATATTCTTGCAGATGTGAAACAGTCACTCTTGAAGTGCAAAGTAGTGCTAATAAGGAAGTTTTAATCAAGAAGTTGAACTTCATTAAAACAAAAGATTACTCCTTTCATGATGCCTAGTCCTGGTGTCTGCCTATCCAGAAGCAGTGACAAGTGGTGCTGTGCCAAAAACCTGCTTTATTGTTTTCCCCTTGCTGTCGCAGCCAGGCAGCACCGCGGGGGGAAACGGTTACCCTGGCTTGGGTCACTGCGGGAGCATGAAATATGATAAAAAGATCTAGCAATTAGGTAATGCAGAATGAAAAATTACCTGGAGTTTTGCACTTGGCATGTCACATGTTGACAGTTCTGAAGATTTGCAGCCAACAGCCTTATGTCACAGGTTTTTGCAGGATGGTTGCATTTTTCTTCTTCCACAAGAAGCCACGTACCCATGTGCCACCCACCATCTGATAGTTGCTGTTGTGCTTCCTGGCTTTGGAACTTCTTCCTTGGTTTGTAGAATGTTAGTTTACAATTGATGTTGCATTTTTAATTCCCCCCCCCCCCCAGCTTTGATGATAAATAGGAAAGGAAAAAGTATTTTTGTATTTTTACTTCTGAGTGTTCTAGCATTCAGCTTCTGTATAAATGACATTTTATGTCTGTTAATAAAATCAGTAAAATTTGGTTTAAGATTGTCCTGAAGGATGAACCAAATTACAATGACTACATAAAATGTGTCTTGGACACGTAGTCCATGAGGATAATTACAGCAATGCCCAAAATGAACCACAGACACCAAAAGAACTATGGGTTTTTAATAAGAAGTGTCACTGTAAATAATTAATGAGTCTCAGAACTCCAGCAACGACATAGTGAACTATAGTTTCAAGGTTACAAAATCTATTAGAAACAAAATCTTTGCTGCCGAGTGTTTTGTTCAAATACAGACTCAGCACATAAGGGTGGCTCCACATGCCAGGGTTTTTCTGGACCATCGTCCTGTCCCCAGCTGTGAGTACCAGGGCATGCCTGGGGATGGCTAAGAATAGGAAAGGCATTTCTGAGGTTTTGTCTTACTACTCTTCTGGACTCTACTTTTCATTTCCAAATATCTCGAGCCAGATGCAGTTTCCATGTAATCCTTGGTATATTCCTCTTGCAGAACTCTGTCCCATCTTTCTTTGTAACCCCAGAGACTTGGATCCACATCATCCTTTACAGAGGAACTGTGCAAGTTTCCTGCCTGGTGTGGAAAATAAATAACTTGTCTTTTCAACCATTTTAATGGGACCTTTTTTAATAATGGCTGACCCCAACGTTTTTTAAATTCATCCCAATTTTCACTTTGTCTGGTGAGAAAAAAAGGAGGGGCTGTGACAAATATCCACTCTGGCAAAGCAGGAGAATAAAGCAGAGTTACAATGACTGCAGATGTTTGGTAATTCCATCCCTTGCATTGTTTTTAGTGCCAAATGAAAAAGGGAGAGTTTAAATACAGCTCTCATAACCAGAGGTGGGACTCCATTGGTAAGTGTATGCTTTCCTAAGTGGAACTGTCTGGATCACTCTTTTTGATCTAGTTTCCAAGGAAAAAAAAGCTTACAAAGATGTATGTCCCCCCCCCCCCACACACCCATTTCATGTTCCTTATCCCTCTTCTGTGCTTTTAACTTGCAGGCTAATTCTGGCAAAATGAAGAGAGAAGTCTAAAGGATCAGCCAATTCCTGGTATATTTATTTAGTCAACAGCTAAGATGATATGAAACAAGGAGGCAAAAGATGCTTCCATAAGCATTCAGTCTTCATTAGTTCTGTTTTTCATGGAATAGTTCCATTTTTCCAGGCATTTCCTTTCTATATCTTTCCTCTTTGACTTAGCATAAAATGTCAGCAAAATTTAAGTAATCTTTAACAGTATTTGCAGTTCTTGCCTTGTACTTCTCTGTGTTTAGGGTTTACCTGTGCTGATACTGCAAATAATGCAGAAGCCTTTAGAATTTTGCTTTAGAATAATTGCATGAATAGAGGTAAATAAAAGAGACCTCATTTTTCCAATTAAGCAATTGGAGTATTGATTTTTAAAGTGTTTTTCAAGTGCCATGGCAAAAGGCCATTAATCCTGTAACGTTGGACTGTATGTTTAAAATTTGTTGTTGTGTTGCTGATGCTTATGTTGTTTAAGTTCCAGTCAGATGCTGCCTGTTGCTGCAGCTCTTTTAGGACGCAAAACTTGAACACAAGTTGTGTTTGGTTTAGTCTGTTGCTGTGAGAACAGTTATTTACCAGAACTGTGTGTGAGGCTTTGCTCACCACTCTTGGTTTTAAGTTGTCTGAGGAAAGGAGCTGCGTCTCAATTTATGTACAGAACACTGGCCATGTCCACAGCCCTATATAAATAATATGTACATATAATATATAGTTATATATATATATATAATATGCAGTTTATATATCACAGAATATGCTGAGGGAATATCCCTGTTGGAAGGGACCCACAAGGAACATCAAGTCCAACTCCTGGCCCTGCACAGGACCATCCCATCTCTCTGTGTGTGTGTGTGTGTGTGTGTGTGTGTGTGTGTGTTGACCTCATCAACACATAAATATCTCCAGGGTGGGTGCCAAGAGGAGGGTGCCAGACTCTTTTCAGTGGTACCCAACAACAGGGCAAGGAGCAGTGGCCATAAACTAAACCCCAACAAGTTCCCCCTCAACATGAGGAAGAGCTTCTGCACATTGAGGGTGGCAGAGCACTGGGACAGGCTGCCCAGGGAGATCTCCCTCTCTGGAGGTTATAATGGATCGAACGATACAGGTGGCTGTGTCGTTTATTTTGGCTAAGGCAAAATGACAGTCCTTGTAAATTTTGAAGGATGGGACATGTGGTCCTGCTTGGCGGGTGACGTTGTGAAGCAGAAGAGCTTTCTAGCTTGATGTTCCTCAGCAGCTTCAGAAGTAACCTGAGCAATCCCCTGGAGCAGCTCGAGGTTCAGATCTAAGTCCATCATCCGGAAATATTTGAACCAGGTGCAATATTTGAAGCTGCCTTGACTGCTGATGTTACAATTGATATATTTACAGGGCAGCACTACAGGGGTAGCTGTTGCCATCATTTGACTGCTATTCCTGAAAGGTGAGCAGTCACCTGAAATGTTGTAAAATGACTCTGCGCCAAAGGCTTGTGTTGTTGCTGAATATGAGTTTTAATTATTGATATGTCTACAACTTGGGAAGTGTTAATGGAGAGGCATCTTGTAGTGAGAACAGTGAAGCTGGAAGAAGCAGGAATAAAGAAAGGAAATGTGTGTGTGTGTTTAGAATATGAGGGAGGAAGGATTTAAGGCTCGAGAAGTTAATGTTCCATCCCCTTTTATGGAATGCAGAATTAATGTTTCCCAAGTTTTTTCTGCTCTAATTGTCTCTGGAAGGGCAGTTTAGGAATACCTGAAGTCAGTTGAAAGGTAGAACTTTTTATGTATTTAGTATTTTAAAAAATGGGCTATATCCATGTTTCATCCCTTAGAGTGCTTTGGTCTCCTAGAAAGTATAAACAAAAAAAAAACCCAGACAGACCAAGCAAGTCTGGACAAACCAAGCTGGTGGAGTCCACAGAGCGCTGTACACAAAGGTGCTGTTACTCCCTTTACAAAAGCACCGCATTTCTAAAAGATGGCAAAGTTATTTGCATGTGTGTGAATGCGTTTCAAGTGACAGAAAAAGAGGGGATTTACCTTTTTCTTGTCTCCAAATACATTGTCTGGTTCTTTGATTAGTTTGTTAAAAAAACGACTAAAGTGTTTTATTTTCCTCTGAGTTAGATATACACACTGCACAGGATTAGCTGGAGCTTTCCCTGTTAGTGATCAGTCCTAAATTCAAGTGGAGATTATGTATTGTAGCTGCTGGTAATTAAGGCTGAGCTTCTGATGTCATATTTCCATATGTTTTTAATACAAAAATCAGTATGCATTTTCTTTGAAAATCAGTCATGAAACAGAAGACTGTGTGGGTACCACAGACTGGTAAACCAGCCTAAATCATTAAAAACTGCTGCTTTTCCTGATATATTTGTTTTTCTCCCCAACATGGTCTTAAACAGAACAATAACACTGTAAAAAAATGTTGGAGCTCTGGGGAACAAAACATTAGCTCAGAATTTGGAGTGTTTCTTTTATCTCCCAGGACCAAAAAAAGGCCTCAAATCAGAAAAAGTATATAATTATTGATCAGCTATTAAGTAGATAGGATTTTTTTCTCATAGCAGAATTTTGACTTAGATGTCTGACTTGGCTTGACACAGCACTTTTTTGTTCCTTATGTGGTTTGAAAACTACTGCGCGGTGAGGATTTCCTCAGTGTTAAACCAGCCCTGACAGCCGTCATTCCCATGAGCACCGTTGGTCCTTCCCAGAAAAGCTGGCATTAATTCCTTAATGCTTAACTGCAGATCCTCAGCCGATGCAACTCCCCTTTCTTTGATGAAGAGATGCTTCCTTATGCTCAGGGAATGTTGGGGGGCTTCTGTTGCAGGGGTTGGGGCATTGGGGCCTGCTCTTCCCACGTATTTTTGCCCTTCCTTCCATTATCAATCTGTCCCTCAAAACTGTTTCCTGTCCAAGCTACGCTTTTGTTTTCAATCCCCCCCTTTTTTCTCCTCTGACCTGTAAGGAGTACTAAACCTCATTTGTAACTCCTTCCCCTGCTGCAGATTGCCAAATTGAATCCATTTGAACTACCTTACTGCTCATATCTGTTTTCTTGAAGATTTTCATCACTGCCTGGATGGTGTATTCTTGAAATTCAGCCCAAGAAACCAGTTCTTCATGTAGCATTTTGGGGATTATATATTAAAAAATGTATAAGCCATAAATCTCTTCTTGTGATTCACAACAGTGGCAGTACATGTTTCCCTCTGAATCAATTGCAGATTTCATCAGTCCCACTTTATACCTGCCTCCAAATTTGTTTTAAGCTTATACATTTCATAAATGTGTAAGGGGTATGATAATTTGTCATTTCTCTAATTTTATCTGTCTCCAGAAGTAAGATCTAGCTTGAGTTATTAAAAGTGCAAGTGTTTCAGTAACAAAGGCACATTTATTCCAAGCAGCTATACAAAAATAGGGTCTCCCCCAAACCCCTACTCAGGCTTCAAACCTTTGTGCTCTGGGATATGTGACAAAAGCTTCAGAATGATTCCTGTGCAATGTTAAAATTTTTGAGAGATTAATCTCTCAAAGCTTTGTCTTAGGCATGGGGGTGTAACTGCCTTAATGAAGATTATAATGATATTTTCATAAAAAATACCAGTCTAAGCCATAGTTGTTAAAAATAGTCCAAAACTTTGGTAGGTGATCTTTCATAATGTCAAGTTCCCCCTTAAGATCTATCAGGTAAATGATGCACATATTTCAAGCTGTCGTAGTAGCTCCTTTTACCAAGGAATTTGGTGGACATCTATTGGAAAAGGAGGAAAGAATATAAAAAAGGTTTGACACTACAGGTCCCAGATCCTTTTTTCTCCTTCTTTTTTTCCTCTGTTTTTTTTTTTTTTTTCTTTTTTTTTTTTTTTTTTAATGAAATGCAGCAGTTAAAAAAATATATAAGAGTATATTATTGCTTTAAGTTTTACAGTAGCACTTAGAATCAACCCCTGAGCTGTTTTCACTTCCCATAGTTTTATATCCAGGGATGTGGGAGAAGGATTTCTACTGCCTGTGATAGCACCTTTGCCATTATTCAAATAAAACCAGAATTTATGGAATCCTAAAGGCAAGGTCATCTTACTGATGTTGCTAGATAACAGCAGAAATTGGTCTGAAAACCTACAGTTTAAATATTTTTGACCCGTGTTTTTGTGTATTATCCCCACACTTTTTCCTGAGTTTTTTGTTTTTGTTTATTAAACACAATTGAAAACCTCCATTATTCCTGGGAGGACTGCTTTAACTTTTTTTCAGGATTTTAAAGGAGTTTGGGATGGATTGATCTAACTTTTATATTGGGAAGGATGATAGAAATTAAGAAGCAAAATGACAGGATTCATGGATACATTTATTGCAGTGAAGCCCTGGGGGGGTATCAGCGTGGCTTTGGAAATTAAGCCTCAGAAATCAGCTGGGAGTTCTCTGAAGGGCTCGCTGAGCATTTCATCAAGGGAGATTCATAAGTTTCCTACACTTGGATTTACGGTAAAATCTGGAGGTCGTTTGACAAAAACTCCCCAGGAAGCAAAACTATCCTGAATAAACCAGAAATTTATCTTGTGAATTCAAAAACTGGTGAAAGGACAGGGATAAAATGTCACTTTCAGAAGGGACAAATTAATTGTTGAGTCCCATGGGGATCTGTGCAGGGATCTGAGTTAAGACGATTTTGGGAGTTGGGGAAAAGAATGAGGCGGATGAGTTTGCTAATTAGCCAGGACAGTAAAAAGGAGCAAGGGAAGAATTACAGGAAGAGACTCCAGTCTCAACAGGTGACTTGATGGTGAAGTGGCAGATGAAAGCCAAAGCAGATGAACACAAAGTAAAGCACATTAAAAAAAAAATGGCCCTAATAGATAAGAATGAGCCTGAAGTAGTTATTAGTGCTCAGGAAAGCAATCCTGGAGCCACTGTGGTCACTTTCTTTGTAGTGGGGCCAAAAATGCTAATTGAATTAAAAGAATATGGAATAAACCAGGAAATCCCTTCCTTGGGTACCTGTTTCTTCACTTGCAACTGAAAAGGTGCTGAGAGAGATGATAAATGTGCTCCAAGAGCTGGAATGATGTCTGCATGAGGAATGAGTCGACAGAGCAGGGATCTTCAGCTTCACAGTAAAATATAACAGGGCCCTGAAACACCACAGCTGGTACCACATGTAGAGATGGTGAATGTGTAGTAGGTGTTTACTTTTAATCACAGTATTAGAATTAGAAGCATCAAGTGAAATGGAGTAAGGTATTTAAGACCCCAAAATAGCTTTTCACACAACGTATAATTAAATTCTGGAATTCGTTGACATAAGAGATTGTGGGTGCCCAAAGTTTGCATATGTTCAAAAATCAATTACTCATGGGGAAAAAAAACCTCCATGGATACTTGTTAAGCACAAAGAAATCCTGAGCCACAGGCTGGGGCTGGGAGTGTTTAATAAGGGTATCACTCCACATACTTGTTTTTATTATTTTCTTTTTATCAAGAATCTTCTACGAGTTATTATAGAACATGTTACAGGTGAACTTTTAGTCTGAAGCCGTATGTTCATGCTTAAAGGAAACAGAATTGTACTTATCTGAAGATTTGGTCAAAAAGTCTGAGTTGAACTCTGTATTTTTCATTCATGCAATGTATCAATGACCCTGAGAAATAATGAATGTGTTAAAGTGTTTATGCTGAGTTAGAAGAGACAAAACTGGGATGCTTTTAATAATAATTTACATGTAGAAAGGTATGAATTTGAGAAATAAGAAAATATTCTTCCCCGAATCTACCTTATTCTTTTGTGAAAGCAGTTCTTTGGGCTTACATTATTTTATTGATAAACTCTGTTGATAAATAGACTACAAAAAGTAGGGAAGTAATTTTTGGAAGCTGTGTTCACTTTCCTGTGGGAGATAGCTACTTCCTATCTGCTTTTCTTGTCTTTTGGTAGTATATTTAATAAGTGACTGCTTCATCTATGACGTGTCAGAAAACTGTGTCAAGTAAAAATAGGAATGTTTTCAAACACGATGTTTGTTTGTATGTATTGTAATGTAACATCAATTGCTGCTTAACCTGTCTTTCTAAACAGAGTTAAATTATTTTGCTGTGTACCTTGAGAACATCTCCACCTCCATCCTTGCTTAAAGTCTGTTCTTATTCCCTGTACCAGTGGCACCCAGCTGGTGACGTCGAGTGGGGACACCACGGTGCGGATCTGGGACCTCTCAAGGCGCGGGTGCATCCTGACCCTGAAGGGACATGCCCGCGCTGTCCATGACTGCTCCTGGCATTCCCAGGGGGACTTCGTGGCCTCTGCCTCCATGGACAGCACGAGTAAGATCTGGGATGTCAACAGGTAGGGAGTTACTGGAGAGTCTGTGTTAGCTCTGTTAACTTTGCTTAATAACCACTGGTTTGTGGTTTAGCTCGATTTAGCATCGATTGGTGGAGTTCACTTTGAGAACACAGATAAATTAAAGAGAGTGCTGGAAAAAACAGGCTTTGATGTGATTTACCAGATAAGGGCTTTACTAAACAGGGAGATCGGAAGGATTTCAGATAGTGCCAAAGTACAAATATTTGCTTTTACTTGGCATCTGTTATTCTGCGGTGTTGGGTTTTTTTTTAAGGCAAGAGCTTTGTGGAACTTAAATATGTCATTTAAATAAGTAACTGACTAAAACTTTGAGTAAGTTTTCTATGTAGTATTTCTAGCTCCTAAGTATACAACACAATTCAAGGTTGGCCAAGTGGAAATATAAAGTCACTATGTTTCAGCAGGGTCACTCCTGATTAATAAATTGACATAGAACTTTTTGTTATCCAGGCAAATGCATTTTTATGAAGGTGCTTCTAGAGTATTAGTATATTCCTGCTTACCAGTTAATTATTAATTCCTGAACTTTCTTCAGTTATATTCAGTTTTGATTAACTTACACCTTAAAGAAATGGAATGGATTTTTTTTTTCTCCCAATCTGTTTCTTCTAAACTCCTGAATTACTTGGGAGTGGTGTCACCGACACCACTGTACTGTACTAGGTCTGATTTTTAACAACTCAATGTCATCAGTTTCCAGTCTTAGATGTCTTTTCCCTGATTCTTTATTATCCAGTCCTAATGGTTTTTTCCATTTGCTATTGGTCTTTTTTTTCTTTTGCATTTCCATATGATGAAATAGTCGTTCAAGCTTGTTGGCCACTGCAGGCAAAGAAACTTCATGGGAAAAGCAAGGGAGAATTTCTTCTTTCCTTTCTTTTCCTCTTAGTTTGCTGCAATTGCAGGGAGCCCTGCTTTGAGATTTTCCAAACTGTTCTAATTCACCCAGGCTTTTTGGAGAGCTGATTAAAACTCTGTCAGTATTAGATTTCCAGTCTTGCTTTAAGACTGTGAATTGAGGAACCATTAAATACTATTCAAAACTTTTTTTTCAAAATGGGATAACAAATCTATCTTTTCATGAGTTATTCCAGATTATTTTGGCTGAGAGCAGTTACTTAAAATGAAAGCTTGAAACAAATATTCAACTTTTATAAAACACAGACAAACCAGTTAAAGTTTGGCAAAGGTCAAGACAGCTGAGAAGTGGGTTTTATAACAGAAATTGTCAGCCAGTTCTGATAACAGATGATACTTCCACCATTTACTCTCAGTAATAAGAATTAATGGTCAGTGTTTTCCTTAGAACACCAGAAATCTAATGGATCGTCGTCTCTTGACCTGTTGTAGGAATTTAATGCCTTGATCATCTTTTATGGCATATTCATGACCTTTAAGAAATAATGGCAAGAGTTGCTTTAATTTTATGTCAGAATCGTTTTGAATTTGCATAGACAGAGGTTTTGTTTAGACATTTTAAAATATCTTCTCTACCAAGGAGGCTTTTGTAGTCAGAGGAATCAAAGCAAACCTTCATCGCCAACCCATGCCTCCCCCTCAGACTCATCAGCAACTCTCATTTTCTGCCCCCAGTCTATCTGATCTGCATTTTGCATTTGAATTAAGAGAGTAAGGACACAGCCATGATGTGAAAGGCTAGTTACAGGCACAGAATTATTGCAGCCTGAAGTCATGCAGAAATCTCGGTGGCTAAAGGCAGCAGGAGGTGGCAGAAAAATGTGGCATAGTCTGATTAAAATAGGAGTATCCAGAGTACGGAATAAGGAAGCCTCATTGGGACTCCTCAGCGGTGGGCTTCCAGCCTGCTGCCAGTAAAAACTCGTGTTGGGTTATGTTCCATTGCCTCAGTTCATTGCCAGTTGAGTTGTGTTTAGCTGGCCTGTTCAGATGAATTTGTAGGAGGTGCTATAGGAGTGTACATGGGATGTGCACTTAGAACAGAACGAGTTCAGTGAGAAAATGAGATACTCTTGAAGGGCTTCTGGAAAAGGGATTTGATGATAAGAAGATGTGGCTGTTTCAGGCTTAAGACATCCTGCCTGAAACCTGACTATAGAGCAGCCAGCTGCAATTGGGCCTTATGCCCACGTTGGCTAATTCAAGTGAAAATCAGCCCGTGCAGAATATATGGCATGATTTGGAAATAAGGGAAAACTATCGACAGATGAATGAGGCTCAGAGTTTCCACTGGATTGTTCTTTTGCTGGTGCTTATATATGGAGATGCTCTATGAAAGAACCTGCAGTGAATTTTGGCTTGGCAGTACTAATTGCTGGCTAATTGGCTGAGTTTGGCAACACTGATCCCAGCTGTTCCTCGGGGTGTCCCCTGTAAATCTGTCACGTGCCTGGAGTTCTCCCATACAGATGACACCAGCTGTGTCATCTGTAAATGTGCAGGCTCCTGCAGGCTGGGGGTGTGCAGCAGGCCAGGAGGGTGGAGCAGGCTTTCCAACGGGCTTGTGATGCCTAGGAAGTTATTTTCCTTCTCATCCCCACAGAATATGAGCTTATCCAGTTGTCATCTGCAGCGCTCTCCCTCTCCAGGTGTCTGCCAGCTGACACGAGCTCTGCACAGGGGACAGAGCACAAGACAGCATACCTGTGGGAGGAAAATAATCAGTGATCACAGTTAATCTAGTGGTTTTATTCTTTCCACTGACAAGGAATTAAGATTTTATAAATGAGAGCTGTCTTTCTTCCTTAATGTTACATATTTGAATGGATGCCTGCTTTCAAATTGGATGGTCCTGGAAAGCAGAAGGTTGTAGGGGAAGAAAAGCAAGATGAATATCAAAGCTATCACTGCCACCTTTCTGAAAGGGCTATCTTGTAAATAAATGCTACAAATACAAGTGCATCCATTTCTGTAATGGGTGGCAGTTGTCTTTTTATTTCCAAGCTTCAAAAAAAAGCCCCTTTTATACATTAGAAACATACTTTTCTATCTATAAATGTTGCTTTTGTAAAAGAGACAGCATTCTCTGTAATTGAAAACTTGGTATCAAGAAATTGGGGAGGCTATTTGCTGTCTTTTAGCACCAAAACCCAAAGTGCAACTTTCATAATCATCAGAAAATGCAACATCTTTTAAATTGGAAAGGGTTGCCAACAGTTTTAATAAATTATATAATTCTTTGCCAGTGATAAGAAAAGTCTGCCTACTAAATATTTCAATTTTGTTTTCTTAGAAGGTGAAACTAGTTCTGGTCTTTTTATTATTATTTTCTTTTGCTATGGGGATAATATTCACCAATGTTTTTCTTTTGTGTGTATTGAAAGTGTCAATCACACCTCAAGGCACAGATGACATTCCTGACAGGAGGATAATGTCAGGTAGCTTTGTAGTTAATCACGTTGTTCCCCTGGACAACTTACGTGCCTCCTATTAAAGAGACAATCTGAGTTTAAGAAACAAAACACAAACCAAACAAACATCCAAACACCTTCCTTCATCCCTGAAGACACAGGCACAGGCTGAGGCACAGCCATGAGGCAAGTTACTGAAGGATTTGAGGGAGTCTGAGTTCTGGTGTTGGAATGTCTCAATGCTTTCTTCTGGGAGAACTGGCCACTTTTAAAGAACATTAAAAGAAAATGGCATAACATTTGGGGAGGTGAGGGCAGGGAAGGAAGATAACTGATAACTAATGTACCTGCTGTGGTTAGAAAAATTATAAAAAAACCCAACCAAACCAGCAAAACAGAGGCATATCTGCTCTCTTCAAAGTTAGCCCAGCTGCTCAGTGATGATGGGAATCAACCTGAGCCTGGAGCTGGGGAGGAAAGGAGAAGGCTTCTAATTGGTGAGAGGATTTTATCCAGGAGCACAGCTCAGGCTGCAGAAACACAGCCAGTTGTGTTCATAGCTCAGCAGGCAGCTCCAGGGTTGTTTTCTCAGGCTGTAAATTCAGGACTGTCAAAGTCATTTTGGCAGGATTAATTTCAATTATCTAGTGGTAAATATCATCAGAGATTTACAGCCTGATCTCTGATATGCAAATCAAGCTGAGCATCATGTATCTCATGTAAACACAGGCAGTTGCTTCGTTTTGCAAACATATGCTGTACACTGTATGTTAAGTGCAAACATAGTTATTTAAGCTTTGAGCTTGAGAAATTATTTGCAGCAAAGTCAGGACATTTAGATTTTTTTTTTCTCCAGTTGATCCATTATACCATCATTAGACCAGTTCTTCATTTTTTGCCTGCTTTCTTTCAGTAGTGCAAAATACAGGAAATTAGGCCAAATACAGGAAATTAAGAGAAATGCATTGTGCTGTCCTGTAACAGACCCCAGGGTGAAGAAATGTTTGTGAGTTGGTGCTGTTGCTGCTTTCTGTTTGCTGTTTTATAATCCATCACTTATTTGTTTTCCTTTTCATTTAATGTGGCAATTTTTGTGTAGTTCCTGGAAATTTCTCCCGTAATCAAATTATAGTTTAAAATTCTAAGATACGGATTTACATCAATCTTCAGTCATTACTAGTATCTGTTAGTGGATTTGTTCAGGTGCAAATTTTAAAAGTAACTCCTGTGTCATGATCACTGTTAATTATCCTGCACAACCCCTAAGATAGTATCTTGTCAGTAAGGTATTGATATAGCCTCTTATTTATATACACAAAAATAATTGTTGACTCTTTTTGCTTTTCTACAACAAGACTTGGAATTTTCACTTCTTCACCAAAGTGTCATATATATCTATATACATATATATATATATATATATATATATATATATATATATATTTCTGAAAATAAGAG
>JAWWES010000002.1:3235503-3289520 GCA_035583135.1 Lophotriccus pileatus
CGGATATAATTTTGGTCTCTTTTCCCACATTATTCCTCGATCGGAGTCTATTAATTTCGGATTGGTAATTGCTTAGGAGGAGGAGTTTTGGGTCTCCCCTGTGGTTTGGTCTCAACAAAACACTTGTGTCCCACTCAAACGGAGACAGGTAGTTCCCTTTAATGATGTGCCTAAAAATTAATTTTTGCTGTGGAATCCAAATCTCCAGTATTAGAATATACATCCTGAAAAAAGAGTTCTGTTTTTCTTTAGTGACTTTATTTGGTCACAAAAATTGTAAGCCAAATGATTTTCCAATGCCTACTCAACAATAATTCCTGATAATTTAGTTATTGAAATTCCTCTGGATGTCTACAAAAAGAAAAGCTACTAAATGAGTGAAAATTAAGCTAGACAATATACGTAAACTGAATTATGATTTTCTGCATTTGAAATAGGTGTTTTCTTTTATTACAACTCCTTTGGCTAGTGAAACACTAGATGTTAAGTACAAAATAATGTACCCAATTACAATTACAGAAGGACAGCTGCATTGCAGTCTTTACTGGGAGTATGTGTCAATGAAAGAGCATGTCTAATCTTGCTGAAAAATTGAAATTACAGTATTTGGTTTAATTGGCCTTTATCAGCGATTTCTGCTTATAACCCCAGAATTTCAGATGATGAGCTTTCTATTTTTTGGTTCCTTACCCACAGTTAATATAAGAGGAAAAAAAAAAAGAAGAAAAGCAACACAAGGGAAAACAACACCCTGGTGCAGCTCTGAGTCATGTAGATATGAAAGACTACTCTTATTGTCTAAAAATTCAGAGAAATTTGCTAGTACTGGAAAAATTGATTATGCAAATAACAACGACTCATGATGACCCATCTTTTCTTTGGCTTTTCTTTACAGCTTTGCATCTTCTTGCTTTGCCTTGGTAAAGATAATCAATTAGTTCAGTCTGGATTACAGGGTTTTAATACAAGCATTTTCACTAGATGTGAAGTCTGTTGACTTACCTATAAACTTTATTCATGTTGTAGGGAAAGTTGTATGCAACTGGATTTGCCAGGGGATCATGCAATCTTCCTGGAAACAATGCTTCTCTCAAGTTCTCTCACGTTTCTAGTGGTATAAGTTATTATCAATTGCCTTTGCATGCCTTATTAATCTAGCTATGGCTCAGTAGAGGTAAAATCCTGTATCTACTGGAGTAATTTAGAGATTTTTCTGTTTAGGTCTTCAGAAACATAACCAAGTCTTAACCAAAACATCGTGGTCTCTTAATTAATTTTTGAATGATATTTTGGGAAAATATACTTCTGGTTCTAATTTGTTTTAATGGTTGAAAGATTAACTATTTCTTTCTTTATTTAGTCAGTTAGTTAGTAAGTTTTAGGGCTTATCCTATCTGAATGTTGGCACTTCATAAAGGTGCCTGAATTAGAGTCTTCAGGTTAACCAAGAAGCATCAGCCACACCTGAAGTCACTGGGGAGGTGAATGGAGTTCACTTAGGTCATCTTGGATGTCATCTTAGGTCCTAAGGAGGTCGTCTTAGGTCCTAAGGACTGTCTGGAAATGGTCTTTCTTCATGGACAGTGAAGAAAGCGAACATGCATTCCTAGATGCTTGGGATTTGAATTGTACGTGTTTTATTTAAATGTTACCATAGCCAAATTGTGACTGTCAAGAAAGGAATGAATGCTTCTCTGTACCAATTTGGAAAGAGACATTTAAGATTTTGTGCCCTTCTGCTGCCTCCTATGCAAGCCACAGAAATTCCAGCCTCTGTTATTTAGCAACTCTAATTTCCTTGACTTCAATAAGGATAAATGGGAGTATCAGGGTACTGTTTATTCTCTTTTGTTCTCAGAAACATTCCAGATTTAACATCCCTTGTATGATATTTAGAAAAAACACTTGTGTACAGGTTCTTTTGTGTACATTTGGCTTCAGTGTGACACAAGTCACACTGGATTTAAGTATTTTAATATGCTTCTGATTATAGTCCATAATTCTTTATTTATGCCTGTAGATGGAGTTAAAAAGCTTGAAGAATTATGTTAGTCACAAGCAGTCAAAATTAAAGATATTTTGTGAAAAACATTCTTTCTAGAATGAAACGAAAGCCTTAAAACATAGTAAGGAAAACAGGAAGCAAATGAACTCCAGTGATTAGACCCTTGTGAGTGTTTCTGCACTGCCTAATTTTTTCCTGCTGTCCTGTTAGTTACTGAACTGTTTATGCAAACTGAGAGCGTTCCAGCCAGGGAATGCGAGAAGAGCTGCCTTTATAGCTTGGAAATTAAGGCACTCATCTGAACTGTAGATAATCCTTTTTGAAGTTCCTGCTGTCAGCAAGAGTTCTCTGCATTCCCTCCTCATTTTGACCATAAATTTAATATTTGTAACAGTTTGGGGTTTTTTTCCTAAGTAAATTTTTTGGGGGGAGAGAGGGAGAGGTAAAAGAATAGCTTGGTTAATTGTTATTTTGTATAGGATAAAAAGGTAGGACAATTCTCAAATCATGACATAAGGATAAATAATCAAGAGAAGAAACAGAATCGACTTGATGATGTCAGGTTTCTATAGCATTGTGGTAATTGGTCTTCCCTAAATATAGTGCTCTCATTTCACTGAGTAGTAAGAGTATTAAATCCTCACAGCCTTTAGTACACCAGTAAAAAAAAAAAACAACCAACCAAATTAAAAACACACACAAAAAAGACATAGAAACAATTGGCAAATGTCTAGCACAGCTGCATTACTGCCGACAAAACTGTGAATGTAACAAACTCAGATTCAGGGTAAATGAGATAGATATACCCATATAGTGTACCCTCTAAAAATGATTTAAACTCATCGTCAATAATGAAAAAAGTGTCTAAATACCTTAAAGAGACATTTGAAATATATGTAGTTTGACACTTAAAAAATTCAGAAACATCCAAAGTAGTATGAAAATAATAGGTCTGGAAGTTAACAAAAATGCACAGCAATCTGCAGTATAATTCCCAGTCAGCCAAGTTTTATTTCAAAAGACAATTTCAAACAAATTGCCAATTTAAGGAAGGTAACAATTTCATTTTAGAATATAAACAAAATTCACAACCAAGTAAAAAAAGGGTATGAGGAGAACAAAACGTTAGGGGCTTAAATGTCAACTTCTGCTCTGTCAGCTCCTGATCATAGTTCAAGATTCAGATAGCAAGAAAATGTGCTTCGCAGCCTGCATTGGCTAAGAACTTTACTGTTTGCTATATTTATATAGGATGTAACAATTTGATTTGTTTGTTTCCAAGGAGATATTTCTTTGTCACTTTATTGTTATTTTACTTGATGCTTCTTTTGAACCTTAGTATTTTACCTAATAACTCCATCCTGAAAGATAAAAAAAGTTCTGGGCTCTCTCCACAGGAGAACTTTTAAGCATGCTTCAGCATATAATGAATTTAATTCAGGATAAAAATCTAAATCATATCTAACTTCAGTTATATAGTTCTGCCATCTTCTTAAACAAATACCCTGCTCTCAATTTCAGTTTTTCCTCTTGTGCATTTTGTGTTCTGGGCATCTGGCAGGACCAATGGTCTCTGTGCAGGGTGGGCCACCTATCTTGTGCCTAACTAGAATGTTAAAACTAGCAGATCCACCTATCTTTTTGACACTCCTTATGGATATCTAACTTCAAGTTTTTTCAAAAGACAGCTTTTAATTTTGTCCCTGAGCTCTTCTGTTCCATCTGTTGTTTTGACATCTCAGGACTACATCATCATACCACCTATCACTCAGGTGTGTAACTTGGGCATAAGCTTCAACTTGAATGCCTAAGTTCTTCCAGCTGGGATATGGCAACATCTTTCAAATTTTTTCCCCCATGGCCTTCAAGCACGACCGAAACTGTCTTCCAGGCTCTCATGAATTAATTGCAGTGGGATGCTTTAGCTGGCTGAGAGATATGACCTTGCCATGTCGAAGTTGAATTCTGCTCCCATAAAAGTTATTGCTTTGGTCTGTGTCTTGAAGCATTCCATATCACCCCTCTTTCTGTTCCCCTGATGGTTGCTCACTTGGAAGTACTCTTGTCACTTCTATCCTAAAGAACTTTTATGGCCTGTCTTTTCTTTTTTTTTTTTTAAATTAATTTTTTGACTCCTCCCTCTGGCTGATGTCTACTGTCACTGACCCATAAAATTTTGATTCATTAATTACAGTTAAAGAACATTTTGTGACTATTTCCTATGCTTTTATGCTCTACTTTGTATGGGGGAGAAACTACCTGGAAACAACTACAGAGCATTTTGTTCCTCTGCATCGTACCCCTCTACACGAGTCATCTTTCCTAAGCTGCTAAAGCTCTGTTGTTAGTGTTTCTTTCCATCATGCTTACTGTATATTCTCACAACTTCTGTGTATTTCTACCTATCTATTTATAGCTATCAGTTTTCTATTATATTTTACATGGATTATATAATTTTTGGGGTAGCAACCATCTCTGTTGTAGGATCCTATAAATTCACAGTTAAGACAAAAAAACGTTTATACACAAATCGTTGTTAAAGATAAGTCTAATCTAGAACACATGCTGCTATAATCAGGTTAAAAGTGCTTCTTGCCTTTATGGTATGATTTTCTAAATCAGTGCTAGCTACTCTGTATGCTGTCAAAATAAGATTTCTTTCTGAGTAAGATGAGCTCTAAAATAGCTTTTCCTGCTAAAGAACAGTCAATTCAAAGTAGTGATACCAAGGAGCACATATATATGCTATTTATTTGCTGGGTTTTTTTACTGTGAGTGAAAGAAATGCTGCATTTTGTGGTGTTGCAATATAGAATATCACTAAAGTAATTTTCGAACAGTGTCTAATGGATTATAGTTTCATCTGAAAGGGGCATAAAAAGTCTTATGACAGGAAAGGAGATACATATCAGACTGTGGATCCATCCTTTGCGCTAACACTATTTTGCTTAAGTGAAATTGAGGGACAGTTGGCTACTTGTGCAACAGCAGACTCCAGGAGATTCTAACCACTGACTCACTTTCCCAGTGGCAAAGCATTCTTCATTTACTTCTTCTTCTGCTCTCAACATCGCCCTCTTTCTATTAGTACACTGTAATTCTCCTGACCAGACCAAATGGCAACTGTGAACAATGACTAGAGGAAATGTTTCCAGTACTTAGAGTTTGGGCTGAAAGACAATTGTTCCTAATTTATTTATTTTCAACTTTAGTTAACTAAAATATTAGGATAGATGCAACCAATTTCAGTGCTGCATATGCAAACTTATAAGTTTGCAGTGAATTGGATTAAGTCTTAGAGTTCACTGGGTACTAATGTGTTACATAAATCCCACACTATATATGTTGTTTTCTGGGTACCAAGATGCTTGAGCCTACAGAAAGTTTACTGCAGGACAAGATATCTGTCCCCTACAATCTAAAGGGCTATTCTGTGTGACTTTATAAAACAACCTTTAATTTGACATAAGAGGAGTCTTTCATTTCACTAAGAGGAGTCTTCTCTTCATTACCTTTATGGCTGTGTCTCCATTTAATTTTCATCTACCTTGGAATGCTGATCCTCAGTTTGTACTCAAACAGTTGACAGTTTTTTTCTTCGCTCATCTCCAGACAACATGAATATACTGCCTATTTCTGTCATGTGAATTTTTCTCCTTTTCACTTCCATTGTGTAATCTCTTCACACAACTAACTGTGACATTTCTGACATTTCTGTGACATTGTTGACATTTCTAATGACTTCCTCCTGCCTGCATCAAAGAGCATAGTCCAATTTCATGGCCTATGACCTATCAGGTGCTTTAACACCCCTGATCATTGCTGCAGTCTTGATTCCATTGATTTTCTTGATTACATTCTGTTTTGTCAGCTTTTGCAACTCCATCACCTCCAGTGTCTCTTATTATTGCTTGAAGTGACCATCGGGGTAACCTCCAGTACTGTAATGTCAGTCTCCTCAAGTCCATTCAGAATGCTAAGGGACAGACTTGAGCCTCTGTAAAAATGGTGCCAGTATCTTCCACAGGCAACTGCAACTTGAAAACAAATAAACCCCATCAAGTTCAAACCTTTTGAGAAAATGTTTTACCACAATACTGTTTATATTCTTAGTTTTGTTAGATCCAAATGAGAAAAGGACAAACATTCCTTTAAAGATTTCTACCTCCTTGAAGTCAAAGAGGCTAAAAATGAAGATGGGATGGGAAAATCTAATTCTTTTTATTTTAAATCTTCAGCAGTGTCACAAAACACACAAGAGTGAATGTTCCAAGTCCCTCAATAAAGCACCACAACAAGGCAAACTGAACAACCAAAATGACAACTGCAACCTCATTTCCTTCAGCTTGTAATACACTTGTAATATATTACTGTCTCTTTAATTGAACCCTCTCTGTGATTCAGGTTTTTTTTTGTTTTTGCCTGACATCCAGGATATATGAATCACAACTGGAATAGTGACTTTTGGACTTGAATTCAATATGCTTTTAGAACAATAATATTTGCTTCTCTTCTTTAAGTTATCCTGTCCAGATCCATGATAAATTTTTCTTTTCTTCTCACAACCTTGCCTTCATGCTTTCCTTTTTGCCTAGAGTTTACACTTCCATATATCTAGCAAGCATCTCTTATACCTTTAGTCACACCTCTTCTGAAAAGTCAGTTGCTATGATAGAACTCCATGGAAAGAAAGTCCACCAAATTAGAAAGGATCAGGCTGCTGCTTCCATACACAAGGGTTGATCAGATGTTACTAGGCTCTTGTTCATAACAGGCATGTCTCCTTTACCTTGATACTCCAGCGACTGATCTTCTGAAGGAGAGTGATTGAGACAGATTCTTCTGCTTTACTGATTCCTGTTGACCTCACCTTCCATGACGCAACATGGTCTGGCTGGTGGGGAAATGCTGACAGCCAAAGGAGCATGCTGGCTACAAGCTCTTTTGAAAGTAGGAAACTATAATTAGATTGCACTTCTGTGAACAGTCCTTCACTGGAGAAGGCTGTTTTCCACCATCAGTGGAAACTTTATGGAATGCCTTCTGTAAAGCACAGTCATTCATTTTACCAGTGGGAAAAGAAGCATGCAAAGAGAAGCATGCACAGATTTTCAGCTGTGCTCCTCTGGATATTTTTTAAATCTCTTTCCCTGTGTGCAAGATTTCATGTATGTTTTAGACACTTTTCAGGGTTTCTGGATGGAGGACCAGTCAACTTGAAAGGAGTTATACAAATCTCTAGGAGCTAGACTGTTTTTATCTCTTGCCAGTACTTGAAAATTTGAGGCTGCTTTTGAAAGTTTGCAAGGATATCACCTGTCCCCAGAAGCCCAGGGTAATGCTGGGTCTGTAATCCTGGTCCAGCACTCTCATTTTAACACTCCCATTTCCTTCACAGCAGCCTGGCTTTTTCTTCCATTTCTTTCTAAGTTAGAAGTGCATTAATAAGGTGTAGTGGTTGTTATTGCTGTTTTATGTATACGCAAGGTTATTACCCTGACCTCTTAGAGGAGAAAACTCCAGAAATGCTTTATACAGACCCATGCATATTCAACACAACACATAGTCATGAAGGAAATAGATTAAATAATGCTTCAGAAAGTTGAGGCAATATGCATATAAATGCATTCTGTTTATGTCTTCCATGATGACCTCTGGTGAATGAATATGCAGCATCACCTTTTCTCAGAAGTGTACCTGTCATGAGATGAGGACAAATGCTTTCATGTCTGCCAGTTACAGAGGGTCTTTGTGGAGCTTCACTGGTGATTCTGAATGGAGGGGGCAAGTGCTGGTGCTGTGTCTGTCTTCCTCAATCAATAAAGACAGTTAGTGACATAAAGCAGAAACCCAGGCTGTACAGAAAAGTATTGGGGACCATGTGAGGTTGTTTGGAACTAATGCCGATCACTGGATAATTCAGAAATGATGATGAAAAGCTCATGACATGCCTGAAAGATAAATGAATCAGAGATAAGAGCTGGAAGAAACCTACTGTGTCACCTCGTCTACAGCCAGATGCCAGGGGAAGATTGGTTCCCTCACAAACACAGTGAAATCAGACTTGAAAATTTCTAGCCTGGATAAAAGAAGTCTTTTTTGTCTGTTTGTTTGTTTGGGGTTTTTAAACCATTTTCTAAATAAAGGCAATATATCTTTCCTTTTTTTTTTTTTCTAGGTTCTTCACTTTTTAAGCGTTTATTTTTATGGTTTTATGTAAGTGTTTTTAAAAAGATAAATATAATGTCTAGTGTTATTCAGGAATTGCCATGCAGAATATAGTCTGTATTGTACTAGTTATTGTACAGATAAAGAAGCTTTTATGCTGAGTGCAACATAAATAGTGATGGTAATGGGCTGATGAAGTGAAAACTGCCATTTGTACTTGACAGGGAAAAATAATCCTGCTTTAAATGTTATTCCTGGACAACAGTCTCACAGAATTCTTAGCTTTCATCTTTATTCATAAAAATGTTCACAAAGTTATGTTTCTGTCTTCAGCTTTCTCATCACATGTATGGTGTCCAGCATCCTCGCACGTCTCCACTTGTTTTCTCCTACAGCCTTTTCTCTCCTGTAAAAGCTCACATAGATTGTTAGAATCACAGCAAAAAAAAAGTGTCTCAGATGATTTTTCTTAATCTGTGGTTACATGAATGTACTCCAACAGATTATAGAAGTGTGGTTTTCCTTACGACATTTGGGTGTCTAGACTTTTTTGTGAGGCTATTCTGTATTTCTGCTCACCCAATTCAGATAGAAAATTAGGAACTGCCACTTTAAGAAACTGCCACATGCTACCTGCTGCAAGGAATAGGAATTGGCTGTTACGATGGAAAAATCAACAAAGAGCTTTCATGTTGGTTACTAATTCTCAAATGGATCAGATCTAATGTACGTTTGTTCAGAAACGCAGATCCAGAGGAGTCTGTATATTTTAACTCGTATTGCAGTAGTGTTTTTAAAAGTCTTTGTTGGATAAAGACCAAACTGCAGTTTTACCTTCACGTGTTTGTTTTATAAGCTTACTGTTCTGCGACATGAGGAATGAAAAAATCCGTTTTTCATATGGGTTTCCAACTCTGAATTTCAGTTAGAAGTAAACTGCACAAATTTGAAATTTGCCATGGATTTTCAGGGTCTTCTTAGTCACAGGCTGGATAGGGAATGACCATGTTAGAGATCTCTCAGAAAGCAAATTCAGCTTTACGAAAAATTTGGGAAAATGTGGTTGCTTACTCTATATACAAGCACTGAAATATCATATTTCAATGAAGCAAAATGTCAGTACATTTTTTTTCAACAACTAGCATTAATACATTTTTTTTCTAATTTATTTGGGTTTTTTCTGCCTCAACTGTTAGCAGATTGTAACATTACTATTTACACCAGTGGGAGGGCTGGAGTGGGAGACTTTGGTCTTTCATTTCACTCATTTCTAGGCACCACTTCTTTGATAAAAGGCTGATAAATTGAAGGCACTTCCGAGAAGAGCAACAAAAATGATCTAGGTAGTCAGGAGGTATTGACTTAGGAAGAAAGATCTAAGTAGCTAAATGAGTTTGGCTTGGCAGAGGAGACAGGGCGACATACCACAATACTGACATGAGGCAGGTGAGAGAAATTTTGTACTGCAGGAGACAGGGTGATAACTAGGAGTAATGGAATGGAATTGCAAGAGTTATTTTTTTTCACTGAATCTTTGTGCAAATACCCTGACAGTTAGATGTATTGGACTGTGGAATTGTGTCCCAGGGGGTGCAGTTGAAGCCTTGTCACTTGAGTCATTTGGTGCTAGAGATGACAAAATACTCACAAGAAAGGGAACTAACTATTTTTGCTCTCTTCTGTCACTAAGGTCTGTATTTCTATAATGCAGTGTAGTGGGTTAGGCCTGTCCAGATGCTGAGTGCCAACACAAGCTGCTCTATCACGCCCCTCCTCAGCTGGACAGGGGAGAGAAAACATAACAAAAGGCTTGTGGGTTGAGATGAGGACAGGGAGAGATCACTCACCAATTACTGTGACAGGAAAAACAGACTCAACTTGGGGAAATTAGTTTAATTTATTACTGATTAAATCAGAGTGGGATGATGAGAAATAAAAACTAAATCTTAAAACACCTTCCTCTCCCCCACTCTGTTCTTCCTGGGCTCAACTTCACTCACAATTTCTCTATCTCCTCCCTGGCAGTGGAACAGGAGAATGGGGAATGGGAGCTATGGTTAGTTTGTCACATGTTGCCTCCACTGCTTCTTCCTCCTTAGAGGGAGGGCTCCTTGCACTCTTCCCGTCCTCCAGTATGGGGTGTTGAGGAATGCATTCAGTGCAGGCACAGCACCTTGGTGTGCAAGCTTCAGTGCTAGCTGCAGGTTATCCATTGGGAGGCAGGGAAATGGGAGCCACAGGCGAAAAGCCATGAGCTAGCACTGACCATGTGCCAGGGAACCTTTGGGGCCATGCCACTCAGAGACACAACAGGATCTGATGACTCAGCAGGAAAGCCTTATTCTATCCCATGCTGTAAGGGTATAAAAACTCAGGGTGTCCTTTGTTTGGGTTCCCTCTTTGGAGGTGTGTAAGGAGTCAAGTGGGGCACCCATTGACTCACTGGAGCTGCCTACTAAGAAGGGACTTCAGTCCCATCAGTGAAAGTGTCTGCTGGTGGCAGTGACTGCCAGAGTGCCTCTTCAGTGGTCAGAGGAAGGAAAGTTTCCTTAGTAGGCATCCGTCCCATGGGAGAAAATCCTCCCTGAGCTGCTCTAGCATGGGTCCCTCACAGGGTCACAAGGCTTACCAGGAAACCTGCTCCAGCGTGGGCTCTTGACTCCACGGGTCTGCAGGTCCCTGAGAGGACCCTGCTCCAGCACAGGATTTCCATGGGATCACAGCCTCCTTTCAGGTATCCACCCACTCCAGCATGGGTATTCTCTGCAGGCTGCAGGTGGATCTCTGAATCTCTACTCACCTCCATAGTGGGCAGGGGCACAGCTGCCTCACCTTGGTCTTCATCACGAGCTGCAGGGGAATCTCTGCTCTGGTGCCTGACGTACCTCCTCACCCTTCTGCACTGATCTTAGAGTCTGCAGGGCTGTTTCTCTTACATATTATCACTCCTTTGATTCAACCGCATAAGGTTTTTCCCCACCTTTGGAACACTGTTATCTCAGAGTTGCTACCACCACCACTGAAGGGCTCAGCCTTGGCCAGCAGCTGGTCCATCTTGGAGCTGACTGGCATTGGCTCTGTCAGACACGAGGGAAGCTTCTAGCAGCTTCTCACAGAAGCCACTCCTGCAGCTCCTCCATTACCAAAACCCTTGCCACACAAACCCAACGCATGTACAATTATGAATTCACTTCAGGGGAAGCTCTGTTTGCATAGGTAAGATAAATATAATTGTCAGCAGCAAAGAACACAGGAATATAACAGCTAAATTTATTTTTTTCTTTTGAAAATGTTTGCATCTCCAAATGTTGTTGTACATTCACACATATGAGTATGATTGAAAGTTGTGACAGGATGCTGATTTCAGACATACAGGAGAGGAAATCTAGTAATTGTAAAATAAAAACAAGAAAAAAGGGAAAAAAGAGAAAGTATCTCTCATGGGAGAGATACTGATGCTGCTGGCCACACTATTGCTGATACAGGCTAGGATACCATTGGCCTACTTGGCCACCCGGGCACACTACTGGCTCATGTTCAGCCAGCTGGTGACCAGTATCCCCAGGTCTTTTCCACTGGGCCATGTTCCAGCTGCTTTTTCCCCAGCCTGTAATGCTGCATGGGGTTATTGTGGCCAAAGCACTCTCTGGGCCCAGACATCCAGCCAGTTCTTAACCCAGTTCTCTGCTCTCTTAAGCAGAGAGTGTACCTGAACAAGCCATGGGCTGCCAGCTTTTCCAGGAATATGCTATGGGAGACTGTGTCAAAGGCTTTGCTTCCACAGCCTTCCCCTCATCCACCAGGTGGGTCATAAAAAGAGATCAGGTCAGTAAGGTAGGACCTGCCCCTCCTAAATCCAATCTGGCTGGGTCTGATCCCCTGTCCATCCTTTAGGTGCTGTGTGATCACACCCAACACAATCTGCTCCATAACCTTGCTGGGCACTGAGGTCAGGCTGAGAGGCCTGTAGTTCCTCAGATCCTCCTTCCAGCCCTTCTTGTGGAAGGGCATCACATTGGCCAGCCTCCAGTCCTCTGGGACCTCCCCAGTTAGCCAGGACTGACGATAAATGACGGAGAGTGGCTTGGTGAGCTCTTCCACTAGTTCCCTCATCACCCTGGGATGAATCCTGACTGGTCCCATAGACTTGTGAGCATCTAAGTGGCTCAGCAAGTCACTTCCTCCTGGATTACAGAGCTTCTATTCTGCTCCCTGTTTCTACCAGCTCAGGAGACCAGTTGTCTTGAGGATAACTGGTCTTGCTGTTAAAGACTGAGGCAATTCTGCTCCCTTATCTATTTTGAACCAAATTATGCTTTTCATTCCCCCAAGTTATCTTGTACACATAAAGGCAGGTATGAAAACTTAAAAGATCCCATAGCAGTGGCTGTGATCTCATCAGACACTCTGAATCAGATTTTTATTCAGGTGTGTAACCACAATTCCACAAATATATTGGAAGCCCTGTATTCTGCTGGATTGCATGGACTTGAGTCTCCAATGCTTATTTGAGGAATCCGGGTTCAAGGCTGTGTACAGATTTCCTGCAATAGGTGCTTAGGTTTGTGAACAATACTGCTCGAGAGAAAATAATTCAAACCAAGATCTTGGTTTTCTAAGGCTAAAAGACACTGGCTCCTTTTCCAGCTATTGAAGCAATTGGCTGTGAAACTTGGGTTAATAGGCTGCACAAGGCAGTCTTAGTATCATCTCTCTCTCATTACTGGAGGCTGACTAGCAATCCCTGATGACAGATCAGTTTTTCATTACTATATTAAACAAAATTTTGATAATGTTAAAGTTGGCATCTGAATATAACAGAAACTTATTTTGGGTATCTCTTCCTATCTAAATCTTAGTAGGCATGTGCTACCAAGAAAGGCTCTGAGATCTAAAAGCAGTCTTAATGTGCTATGACAAATCAATGGTTTTGGTCTTTGCTTCTTGTTTCTGCGGTGTTCAAGGCTGTTTCACATCCAGAAAACTAACACTGCCATAATGCTATTTGTAGAATGATTAGTTAAGCACATGAAGTGTGAGAAGCATCATTTTATTTTGAATAACTAGTCAGATGAGAAATTTAATACTAAAGTGCATCTTTTTTTCATATATCTTGAATCTCTTGCTCATATCTAGATTAAAAGGAGCGAAATCGGAGAACAGGAAGGCTGATAAAAGCTAAAAATAATGGGGTTTGAAATATACAAAAGAGAAAAAAAATTCTTATCAACAAAAGTCACAAAGAGAAAAAGGTCAGGAGGAAAGGAGTGGAATTGTAGCACATTTAGTACTGAAATGATCTCAGCTTGAAAAGCTTTTAGTGAAAAATGAAAGAGCTTTGTGAAAACCAATTTAAGATGCTATTGTTTACAAAGGTCCCCAATTATTCTTAACTCCAAATTACCCTCAAATAGGTACATATTTCTTCCTCTCTGTTATGAGACTGCCAAAATTCAGCATTCTAGCCTGCGTCTAACCTTACTCATGAGACACATTCCAATCCTCCCTGGAAGTCTTAAAAGCAGCTGGACTGCTGAAATGCTTGGCACTTTCATGAAGATGATTGAATAAGAAACCTCTACAATAAGAAAGAAATAGGAGGGGGGAGGACAACTGCGATTTTTTTTCTCATTCTTTTCCAGTAAATGTGGTGAACTTGAGGTATGGTGTTCAAGTAAAGCTGGTTTATCTTTAAGAGAACAGCTCTGTGCTACACAGAACAATGTGTCTCTGAAGATACGTGCTTCTTTAAACCCTTTAATGCAGAGATTAAGTGTTGTGCTCTGACCCTCAGCAAATTAATACAAACCCATTAAAAATGTGATAGGGGGAGTGTCTGTTTTTGTAGACAAAAATGGGAAGGAGAGGAAATACATTTATGGATAAAACATATGAATGAGCTTGAGAGAAATACTTTTGAAAATTAAACCTCACTGTACTGCTATATTCCCAAGTAATGACAAGTGGAAGGTTATGCAGATTTGAGTTAAACAATGATGCAAAATCATCCTAACACAGGTAGAAGATGGGCTTTCCATGGTTTGATCTATGGCTTGAAAATCAGGCACAAATAGGTGCCCATGTCATTCATTAAAGGAATGTATTGCTTTCTTCAGAGCTTCTGTCTTTAATCATAGTAGCTCAGGACTATCCTGGATACCAGGACCACCAGCCAAGTTATAAAGAGGGAATATGATAATGCGTGGAGGAACTGGGGTCATTACGTTGGAAGTGGGATTCTTTGATAAAGATTCTGATCCAGAGAATGTTTGACTATTTATATAAAATATAAAAGCATTAACAGAAGAGTCAGTGATTCATTCCCTACCCTCTTGTCACCCTACAGTTCACTCTATTGATTGCCTCTCAGAGAGAGGAATGAGCTAACCCTAGAATATAATTTGAAAATATTCAGTGAATTTAACTGATTATATTAACATCTTTTCATGGAAAAATCCCCAAATTTTATTGGAAATTCAAAGGAAAAATTCTTTCTAGTTATATATATATATATATATATATATATATATATTTCTCTCTCTATGTATGCATAACTATATATATAATTGTTATATATAGTTATACATATTATATATACTGTTATATATAGCATTTATATACTTATATATATATTATATATGTTATATACTTACAAATATATATATATACACACACACACACATATATAAATATAAATATATATATATATATATAAAAAACCCTTACTCTCCCGAGACTATTCTGTGACCTGACTCATCTACTCTTATTGAAGAAATTATTAGATAAGTTTTTTTGCCCTATGTCATACTGGTTTAGGTCTAAGTCCAGCAAGACTTTATATATATTATATATGTTATATACTTACAAATATATATATATACACACACACACATATATAAATATAAATATAAATATATATATATATATAAATATATATATATATATATATATATATATATATATATATATGACATTAACTCCTAGTTTGTTTGAATAATTCCTTCTTTTCTCTTAAACTGCCATTAAAATTCTGTTGTAACTTCTCTCCATTTGGTAACTGCTGTTTATAGTTTGGTTTCTTGTCGCAAGAAGTGTTTTATTTTGGGAAGTTTAGGGTTAGTGTTTACTTTGAAGAAGTCAAGGAGGGATGGAATTTGCTTCATGAGAAGCCCCTTCGTCAGCTATAGATTTCCTTGGAATTATGCCATCAATGATGGTGTACTGCATGTTTACTTTAATACACATCTTGCTGGTGTGGAGTGCAAGACATGATTAAGTTTATTTTAAGCTACTGTTATAGCTTGGGGTGGATTTTTTTTTTTTTCGCTTTAGTCTCAATGAAGTAATTATTTAATGTTGCTTGAGCTGCCAAGTTGACTAGTCAAGCTATTTGCTTTGTATCATCAGAGCAGTGTGATAGGGCCAGAGCTCAGCCTGGCTTCTCCTGGCATCCTTGACATTCCTACTCTGATTCGTTTTCTGCCTTTTCCCTTATGCAAGGGACAGCTTTTAAATGAAATATTTACCATCAGATTTGTAGGTATTTTTCACCATGCCAAAGGCATCCATATCAGGATCCTCCTTTGAAGAAACTCATAAATATTGTCTAAGTAGAAAATTGAGCTGTACTTTCACATTTGGAATCAGAATGAGGGTGTGTAACCAGCCCTTGTCCAAATACCCCTTTTAGGTGACACTTGTCTGACTCCCTTCTCAGTGGGACAGAAGCCACAAGCTCTGCTGGCCAGATACCATATTTAATTGATTCCAGTAAAAGTGAAGCTAATCTATTCTCAGAAAAGACAAATGTCCTCCAGGAAATTAGAAGGCAAGTAGAAGAACTCGGAGGAAATGTGGAAGGACCATCTTTGGGTACTTTGTAATGTGTCTCCTGACAGCACACCAGGAAATGCTTGCCATTTTGATAAAGGAGAATTCCCTTTGGAATTCTCTGAGGAGTACTGGAGAGACAAGCTGCTCAAATCCCTCAAATCCAAACGAGGCCTATGCCCAAGTCTCCACATTTATAAGCATGCTACAGTTCCATAACGCATTTTTCAAGACCAAGAAAATCTGAAACCTGGTTGTTGTAATTCCCAGAGAGCCAATTGTGAAAATCAATGTGAAGATGTGAATTATCAGGGAAAAAGTGATATCCAAAGCATAGCTATTCAGTTAAGGGGAAAATAGAGCTAAATACTGAAAAAAGAGGAATCTGAAAGTACAAAACTTTACAGGAAATGTAGCTTGAACACCATGTTGTGAACTTCAAATTTAATCGCATTACAGAGCTAGTATGAGACAACAGGGATCAGTAATGAGAAATGTTTAATATGGTCACATATTTATAGGCAAAAAAGCCAGAGAAGTCTTACCTAATTCCCATGGAATGCCTGAACTGGGCAAGTCATACCATTATCTACTTTTGGTGAAACTAAACGAAGAGGTGAAGGGTTTCACTCGAGGCCACAGGGTGAGTTACTGTTGAAGCCATCATTAAAACTTCCTATTGCTTGGTAACATTAAAAAAAATGTCAGAGTCAGTTGTCTTCAAATATTCCTACTGGGTGAGAAGAAAGAAAATCAGTGGCCCTTGGTTGCAGGTATGGATAAATCCATGTTTTCTGTGGCTTTTCCAGAACTGTCCATGGCAATTTAGCCTGTACATAACAAGTATATTTGAATTTCTTAGTGGTTTGGGTTTTTTTAATACTAAGAATATTATGACTTTTTTTTCCAAAAGCATTGAATAGACAGAAATGTAAGTGCTTTGCTTTCTGGTTGCTGCTACTGGTCTTGAACTGCACAGCACAGTTTTTGATTAATGGAGGGAGAAGGAAAAATCAGGTTACTACCTTATTTTTTTAAAAGCTAAAGTGGTGAATGGAGCTGCTTTCTAAAACCTGAGTTCTGCAGGTATTTCTAGTAGGCTTACCTGAACTCTACAGTTGTTATATATGTAAGATTTCCATCTTCTTTTATGAACAGATAGTGGAGGAAGTTGCACTTGATTTACATGAAAACAATGTACCCTTTTCTTATCTCAGAAGTTTCCTTGCTTCCATCATTTCAACATCTAAAATGGCTTGGAAAAACATATTATGTGCAATTGGGGTTTTTTGTGTTCTGGTTGTCCTCTGTCAGCCCAGGGATGCACAGATTTCCTAAATTATGTCTGGTTGGCTGAGAGATTCCTGTTGGACAGCAGTTGCTTTATTTAAGTGCTAAGGTAGTGTGACTTGGAAGTTGGACAGTTTTCTCCTTGGTTTACCTCACTTGTCAAAGTGCCTCCTAGATTCCCTGACAACTAATTCAGGAGCAGGAGGAATGATGAAGGTAATGCTTAGGTTTCCTTCCATCAAATCCCAGCCAGACCAGCTGGCAGGTGCGGAAAGCTCAGTCCGCTTGGATCGTGGGTGATGTGGGAGTCTCAGGTCTTGGATTTTTCCCTCTTTGACAATGTGCAAGTTGAATTCCTTGTCTTATTTGCAAGTGTGCAGGTATTATAACTATGGCTTCTGCAGAATGTTAGTCAGATCTTGACAGGCTGTTTCCACTGTCCTACATTCAGTGTTCAAGTGCAGAGGATCAGCACTGTAGACATTCAGCACAATTCAAATCATAGTCTACTTTTTCACTCCAAATCCAGGCTCATTATCTTCTCTTCCCTTCGTGCTACAGTCTCTCATTACTGGCAGGCTTTTCTTTCCCTAACCTGCGTTCCTAGAAATACTGTCTTACAGTGTCTCAATCAAACCAAAACCGGACTGTACCAACAAAGTAATTCCTACAGCAGTGAGAGCTGTCAAATATTATTACAGAATGCAGGGAAGACAACAGTTCATTAAAATGATGTATTTCCATCATCACAACCATATCCTGTCAGTACCAGTCAGTGCAACTATTACACACCCAGTCTGTGATCCATGTCCAAGTGCAGCACTGTTACCCAAAATCACGGTGTGCTGCAGCACAGGTGCTTGCAGGTTGTTCCCCTGCTTGTATCCCCAGTGAATTAACAAGAACAGGAATACATCTTACTACTCACAAGCAGCACTACTCTGACAGGCATATCCACCTGAATGGTGAGCTATTTTTAGCTGCTGATGTCCTCTGGTTTGAAATCAAATGAATTGGTCATTTGATTTCAACATAAAAGTCTGCTATAATGGATGCCTTGATACATGTAAGCTCCTGTGGTTTGAATTCTTGTCCCCTGGCTCCAAGCAGTCTTCAGAGCTGTGTGTGTGTGTATGTGTGATGGTTTTGGTGGGTGTTTTCTCTTCCTTTTTTATAAAAAGAGGGTTTTTTAAAGGATTTTGGATGTTACACAAAACCTCATATTGTGAGATTTTTCCTCTCCCAAACACTGTAACTCTGGCTGTCTGTCACGTGTATCCTGTTACAGCAAACTACATTCATCTTTGATTAACCTCATCTGGCAAATGAACACAAATCCTTAAACAGTTACTTCTTACATAGAGCAGATTGTGCACTGGATCTTTTATTGAAGTTGGAAGACATTGAATTGTGTTGGTACCTCCTTAAAATGTGAAGAAACACTGTTTCCAGCCCAGTAGTGGTTTCCTCTGTGACAGTTTTCGAAAACTTGGGGCCCATTTCTGTCCTCAGTCTTAAATTTCCCTAAATGGTTGGACCACATACATGTGATAAAATTATTTTGGTACCCTGTGTGGATTGACACAGATCTGAGACTCTTCAGAGTAGACATTGAGAGTTATAAAGCCCATATCCACACAGTTGGTTAAGTCTGTGAACTATTTACACATCCAGGCTGAATCTTCTCATGAAAATAAGGGAGGGTTGCCTTAATGGAGGTGAAGATCAAGATGAATAAAACAAAAAAGTTGGCAATTTCCCCTCTGCACTTCAGTATTCAGCTTAGGTTTTCTGATGTGAATTGAGACACATCACACAAAACCCTTGTTCTAGGATGACCAATATCCTTCCCAGCTAGGAGTCAATTCACCATCTGCAAGACAATTTTTATGCATCTATTTACTGAACTCAGAGCCTGCAAAGGCCTGTGTGTCTGTGGGAAACCTATTAAATATGTATTGGAATTATCCACTTGATGCAAACCCAATGAATTTCTTTATATTTCAGTGTCTCTTTCAAACCTATTTCTGTCACCAAAACAAACATTCCAGATAATGGAATCTTAATATTGAGACTGCAGTAAAATGTCAACAAAATTTGTGAATTATTTAATACAGAGCAGACGGTCCTGGGGCGTTTCTGTTGCATAAAGGGCATGTGAGTTGGTTGCACACTGTGAGCATAGTTGAAGTTATGCTGGTATCCCTCCTCTGAAATTCAAAGAAAAGAGTAAAAATACTCTGTGTGATCTGCTGCAGTTATGTTCTGCCATTTTAAAAGCCCTTTTTGCAGCTCTTTTTTTTTTTTTTAATACCAGAGTTTGTTTCCTAGTAATATAGATCTGAGCTAAGTGTGTTTGGCAGGTTAAGATGAAGATAAGGGTTTGAGGACACAATATGCAATACTAGGTGGGAAGTCACAGCTGGCACTGCAGGTTGATGAAAACCTAATTCTAAGTGTGGCAGCCTTTTAAGAGCTCCATGTCAGGTTATCAGTCATGGCTAGACAGTACTTTGGTTACATGTCCAGCTCCTTCAGCAATAGTGTAAACTAAGCTTTGCTATGTGCAACTGAAGATTTTAGTAGACTTGCGTGATGGATATTGATTAACAAGAGAAGACAATGTCACAGCTTTTAGAATTGTAATGCTGGTATTAAAATCCTGTCAGGTACTGATATGTTGGTTATCAAACATACCAGTTGGGCTTTTGGGACCAGAATTTGAGATCCTGATTACTGAGGTTCTCTTCCATAGGCTGTGGAAGGAGGTCAGGTGCCTGTGTGTGTGAGGTGAACAGCTTTTTGCATTTGCAAGTTTGGGAAGAAAATGAGGATAAGATCATCCCACCTCAAAGGTAGACATCCTTCCTTCTCCTCCTCTGAAGTGTCCACTCCTCAGAGAAGTTGCTGCATTTTCCAGTTCTCTTGTACTGAGTGTTGAAAACTTACCCACTGTTAGGAATGGATTAGATGCTCCAAACTGGGCTGATTTTCTGTCAGACTGAGGGCAGGTTCATTTCCACAGGATCGAGGTGCACACTTCTCCAGTTCGTTTTGTTGAAGTCTATTTATATTGCAAATGGTTGGATATTGTTTCCATTAATGCTTAAGATTAATTTGCTGATGAAATTAAAATCTTTTTAAATTAATTACTAAATAAAGCAAAGGACTCTGTCCCCTTGAGATACATATTCAGATTTATAAAAGGAGGAAACTAAGCTACTACTCTTACATTTTTTGCATGTGTTTCAAGTTAATCCTTTCCTCCAGCAGTTGGCAAAGGGAAATCCAGCTCTTTCCCAGCTATGTTTAGGGGGAGTGGGAGTGGGAGTGGTGTAGAATGTAAAAATGGGCTTGTAAGAAAATAGCAGATCAAAGTGGTGGGAGGTATCCTTGGGAATTTAGCTCTTCAGATTCTTTGTTTGAGGGGTTTCCCTGCTGAAAACACATTTCCAGTCCCATGGTTTGCTATACTGATCTCAACAAACATGCAGCTGTAGCTTCAGTCAGTAGGCCAGGCTTTTTATTCTACACTCCAGCAGCTGCTTGTTAGAAAACCTAGAATGATACTGTTTTTGTTGTGGCTCCGTGTTTAAGAGCACAGCAAATCCATTATTCATAATACCTTCACAAGTTCACAAAGCCATTGAATAGTGCTGCATAACTCCTTAAAGCTGCCACCCACTCAAATCCATTTTATTTGGACAAATAAAGAAACTCTGCACTGAAGAAAACCAATTTGAAAACACACTGAAATTCATTTTCCTCACTTAAATATTAAAGTGCTTATATTTATTGCATTTCAGCCTTGTTGTACTGTTTTCAGAAAGGATTTGCTCATTTAATAGGCCTAAAGAAGTTTCAATAAATTCAAGAAGTGGAAGAAAATAAAACAACATACGACAAGGGTAACGCTGCATTTTATGCAGCAAATCTGCATGCTGGAGATTAAACCCACCCATTAATATTCTGTGTAATTGCATAATGCTCATTTAAAAAACACAGTCCTGGCCCAGGCTCTCGGGGTTCTCTGCACTACTGCAACTGACTGTTCAGTCAAACCAAAAATATTTTTATTTAAAAAATAACAAGGACTGAAGTTCCTGGTTTGCAGTACAGGAATAAATAAGGAGAGGTCTCTAACCTTCACTTACCATTCCGTTTTTGAATCTGAGACCGCAGATTTTTCTTCATCTGACTTCTTTGGTAAAGGCATTTTCTTTTCTGTATCAGAAGACATTAAGACAGCTTCTGGTAGGATCATTCATGGTGTGTAGATGGTTTTGGTGCATCTCTAGGGGATGCTCAGGGAGCAGTGCTGGCAGAACTCCCTTTATGTGTGCTTTGGACAGTGTGAGTTACCCATACTGCTTCCAGGAGCCTTCCTGCAGATGGGTTGGGATTAAAGATAGAAAAGAAATCTATTAAAAATAATTTTTAAAAAGAAACTTATTAAAAATAAATTAAGAAGGTGGTGAAATTAGATTATGAAGAGCTGGTACAGCTTTCACTATCCTGTATAGAATGTTATCACTTTAAAGCTAGACCAGCAAACGGATTCTGAGGTAAACTAATGATGGGGTTCTTGTTTGGAATTTTGGGCATAAAGGGGACTTGTTTGGTTTGTTTTGTTTTGGGAAGTTGTTTTTGAGGGTTAATAGCTGACTTAAGTCAGTTTTATAAAAACTATATGGATGTAGTTGAGTTCTCAACACTTATTCTGCCAGTCTCTTATACAGTTCTTGTTCAGTTTTTCCCTTTTGTCAATAGTTTTACAACAGTTGCTTTTTTTTTTAAGGAAGGCAGGGGGTTTGCCTGTTAGAAACAGTGCAAACCCAGGTCATCCCTCGTGCAGTTTAATGTCACTCTTGGCAGACAGAAGCCTGTGAGAGCCTTGTCTTGTTCACACACACACAGAGTTGGATCTTTAAAAGTGCCTGAAAGGTTGATTGAAAATATGTTGGAGTGGGCACATTGTCACTTTTGAAAATCCCATTATTTAGTCACCCAGAAATCATATGAATCTCAGACTCTGTGTTGTCAGGGAAGTTTGGAAATCCTGTCCTAAATAGGCAGATTTCTAGAGAATATGGTATGATAGATCTCCATGGGATGAATTTTAGGCTTTAGTATTACAGGAGCAGCATTTTTTAATGTGCTGTTTTATACTGTTACAGACTTAAAATCCTATAAAGAGCAATTATTTATGACGTTGTCAGTGAGTTTTCAGAAGAAATAGATCAGCCTCACAGTAAGATACCAAGATTCAACAGAAAATGTGCATTCTGATATAGGACAGTAAGTTTATCTGGCCTTCTGAAAAGATATTTCAGATTTTATTTTTCACTGTCACATGTCTCATTGTCCATGCTATATCTCACCACTCAGTAGCTGTGCGTATAATGCCATATTCTTGATCATGAGGAAAAGGATGAGAATGAAAGAAATTAGAAATAAATTCTTCAGGGTGGTTGGAATGCTTTATGAAGGGGATCTGAATGTTGAGTTTAGATGGCAATATTTTTTAAATGACAACATTTTATCTGAACAGCAAAAGCCTAAAACTGTACAATAACCTGGTTGAATAGAACATAGTTCTGACATAAGCATTATTATAGACACAGACAAAATTAAGTCACTTTGACAGTGATCCATCCAAGTACATATATACTGTTAGCTTTCAAAATCAACAGCAGTATGTCCTTGGAGGAATTGAGACATCTGGATTGAGCTGTTCAGAGTCAGCCTGAAAAGGCAGTAGTTTTACAGGTAAAGGTTTTGCAATAAAAGAGAAAATAATAAATAAATAAATAAATAAAGACAAAATAATAAGATCATGGCAGCTCCATATTGTCTGTGAAAACAGGACATGAGTTCAGTGCTGATGTCAGCTGATATGATAATTGAGGATAACCCACTGTCACCAGGGAGCGAGACTTTGCTTATTTGGCTGCAGAACTGCTGAGCAGAAAACACGCTCGTACTCGCTCTGCAGTGTTTAATGTCAGCTTAAATGCTTTAGACCTATTTTATTATTACTGAGATTGCACTGATCTGATTATCTCGTACCCATATGCCTTGAGGGGGTAGGAGATAATTGTTTAATAAAATAAGGCTGTGGTTTTCAATAAATGATTTCTGGTGCTCCTGTCTTCACTGTCCCACAGAAAAATCCCTTATGAAAACTTGATTGGCAGAAACTGCTGAGCAAGGGTTACAGTCACAAAATAATGTAAGCATCACCTCTCTGATCCTCAGGGCACCCTGTGCCTCAGCTGCTGTTGGTGATTCTGGGATAGACGGTTCTGCTTTCTGTGTGTTGAGAGGGGGACACAGGCGTCTCAGATGAAGGGCAGATCGTGTTCTAGTTCCTGTCCAAAGGACTGAAATGGCATTTTACCCAATAACATGAAATACAGGAGCTGACCTTGGAGGGGGACTGCTTCAGATCTTGTCTCTCTGTGTGTCAGGACCATTGGTCTGCACGAAGCGTTTCCTTCAGCTGATGGAATTTATTTTGTGCCTGTGGACAGAGTTGATGAAAAAGTTAGAAAGTCATAGCTGTGAACAAATGGTTTAACACATGGGTGTTGACCTCCCTGAGGCAGAGGGAAGAACTAAACCTAGATTTTGAAATGTGGTCGAGGACTGCAGGGGGTGTGCTCTTGCATCATCCTTGGAGTGGGTACCAATGCAGCTTCTGGGGGGCCCAAATCCCATCGGGGTATATTACAGATGTTCTGGGAATGCCCACTAAATTGAGTTCCCTAGAGCAGTATTAACAAATTTATTGTTTCCAGGTGAGAGAGAATTACTCCGGAAGTCAGAATAAAAGGACTTCGGATCATGCCTAGGCATTGTTCTTTTACACAGGCTTACAAGCAAGGCCTTGTCCTTGACTTGGTCAGTATTTGATCAAGACAGTCCTCGGAAAGGGCTCTCAAGATCTACATTTTGGATATAAATGCCTGAATCTTCTTCCGGGCTCCCTGACTTTCCAAGTCATTGTTGTTGACCTAATTCTAACCTTGGGAAAATACTATCTTTTTCAAATGAAAAATAATCCAAACGTGAAGCATGTAAAAATGCTTCTCACTTCTGAAAAATCTGGACTGCAAGTAACAGGCTTCTGCTCAAACTAAAGTAGCTGAAATAAATTACCAACATTGATTTAGAGCCCAATTTCAATGGAAAGTGAGCTTTTGCGGCAGCTGTTACCATGAGCTGAAAAATGCCCCGTGCTGCCAACAATTAGGTGTTGATTAGTGAGATTCTAAAGATACCTTTACAAGGTACAGGGTTCACCTGAGCCTACACAGTAAAAGGGAATGAGGAACATATTGCGGGCGGGTGTGAAATGTATGTGCTGTATTGCAAAACTCCAGAGCAGCTACACATGAAAACATGGTTGTTCCAATTCAGGATGATCATTTGGTATCTCTGACCTACGGAAGTACTAATTTCTGTTGCTATTTTTAGGCTAAGTTTGGCAAAGTGATGTGTCTTCTGGTCCTGGTTCAGCTGAACATCTAAGAAAAAAATCCTTAAAGATGTGCTTCATTCCACCCCCACCTTTAAAGGTTTCTACAGTGCCACTATATTGTTGTAGAAATCTGTCTGATCTTGTAATCGTGGATACTATTCTTCTCAGCCAATGACACTTATTTTGGGTGCGCTCTGTGATTAGATTGGTGTAATTATATTGATCTAAAATCATAATGCTAACAGGGGAACTTAGAGCAAAAAGACCGTAAGCCATTCTTAAGTAGAGATTTTATGTCTTATTGTTTTATCTTTCCTTTTAGAAAAATTAGGCTTCACAAAAACCCCTTTATCTGGAAGCAGAAAATAATAAAAATAATAATACTTCTTACACAACACTTTGTTCAAAGAAATGTAAGATGTTAATAGGCTGAATTTTCAATGTAATAATGAGTAGATTCATTATTCATGTTTCCAGCCAATAAAAAAGGAGAGAGATTATCGACAAACAGTTTTCACACCTTCTAATGAAAGACTAAGTACGATATTACTAATTCAGTAATTTGCGCTTTTCACTCATAAAAAACATAAAGCTGTTGTCAATCACATTTATTATTCTCAGTGGTTTTCAGAATTGATCCTGGATTTGAGTGGTATTCAAATTATTCCAACAACAAAGGGGAATTGATTGTATTTCTTTTTTTGTCTCCATGTGCCGGGGAGTTCTGACCAAACATAGTACCGAGAAGAGTCTTTTGTTCTGTAAAACCCAGCCTAGACTATCTGGGTGCACTTTATGCTGAAATATGTTCAGTAACTGTTGGTAGAAAACACAGGTTGTTATTATTTTCCAGGCTGGCGTCAGGCAGTCAGCACGTGTGTATTCACCACCCCGGCAGCCAGTGTGGCCTGAAAACCCTGCCTTGGTGCCTTTTTGTCCAAGAGGTTTCTCTCCTCAGTGCTGTGTCCTCGTGCACTGCTCAGTATCTCACTGGAAGTTTCCACATGCTCAGTAAATACACATCTGCTACTTAAACATGCCCAGTAGAGCTCTGCCAGAAAAATAGACACGATGTTATAATTGGCTACTTTTCCAGTAATACATATTCTGTTACATAAATTACAAGGAATTGAGGCAAATAAGCATTTTAATCCCAGTGGTGAGGCATGAAGTTTTGCAACCTCTTTCTCCTGCATTCACAGAATGCTCTTTCAAGGACTGTGATTATTTGGCTGTTATCTAATTTCACCACAAAATAGAAGTCTGACTGGAGCATTGCTTTCTGCTGGTTAATTATAAATTTATTAGGGGAATTTTGTCCAAATGTCCCTCACTATTAGACCTCACTGAATCTGAAGTTCAAGCTATCAGACTTCATTTAATGTAATGCATTGCTCTCTTTTTCTGTTCTGCATGTGCTTTTTTTGTATTTTTTTGTTCTCAGGTACATCCAATTTTCCCTTTCTGCGTATTATTTGCCAAAGAGGCTGTTTCAAGTTATAGAAATAGGACAAAGTAATTTTTAGAACAGCAAAATATGTAAGGAGGCAAGGTCCCTGGAGATGAAATAAATTTCCAACACAAGAAAATAGCTTTCCTGTTCTGTTTGGGTGTTGCTGTTGACAGAGTAGCTTGTTAGCAGCACACAAATACATCAGTGGTAGAGAGGCTGTGCCACCACTGTGGAGGGGATGCCAGGGAATAGGAGAGTTTGGAGTAGGAGGAGGGGTTTACATAAGCCTGTGGGCACACTGATGGACTTGCTTTTGGCCCACTTCCCTGCTGTGGGCAGATTTGAACCTTTCTGTGGTGCCTGCAAGATTGAACCCCAAAATGCGCGGGACTAAACTGGCCGGGGAAGGGCTCAGTGTGCTCAGACCTCATCAAATGAGATCCATAGTTAAGGGCCAGTCGTGCTCAGGTGCTGCCTTTCAGTTTTCTCTTAGAGTTTTGCTAGAAGTGGGAGCTTGCAGTATGTTAGACAAATTTGGATCAGACTGGGGGGTAGAGCATCGTCCTGTGTAAGCACAAAGCCTGGCTTACACTGCAAGGTACTCCTTATACCAGCAGAGCCAGGAAAGGATTTGGGCTGCAGTTCCCTCTTGCAGCAGGGTGGAATCTGTTCACCTACCAAATCTCTGTAGTCTTTATTCCTGGTTTCAGCAGGAGCTGAAGGAGGGCTGCTGATGGAGTTGAGTCTAATAACTTGGTGTTGAAGAAAAGCTGCTGTGCTCAATTCAGCCCCCAAAAACTAAGGGAAAAAGAAGGTTGCTAGATATCAAAGGAGAAATCAGCACTCTAAAAAAAAATGCTGCAGCCTTTCAAAATTTACCAAGTAAGACAAAAATGTAACTATTGATGTTCACTTACATCCTTTTAATGAAAAGACACAATTTTATTAATTTCAAAACCTCTGTGACAGGACTGCTAAGTTCTTTTTAAATGAGGTCTAAGAAAAGGATAGAACAGGATTTTATTGCAGATTTACAGACTTGCTGAGTCAGATGAGTAATGTGTGTTTGTATCTCTAGAAAATATTAGTAAAACATTTCTATCATGTTTGGGGTTCTTCCTTGGCTAAGCCTTCCTAGTTGGGAAGCCTTTGCTTTGCTTTTGGCAGAAGAAAGCAGAAAAAGCCAGAAGAAGGGGAAGAACTGCACCCTTGAACTTACCAGTTAAGTCTGTACCACTTCAGAGCTCAGTTTCCTTTTACATGCTCAATTTACTGTGCACCAGACCAAAAGTGTGAGCTATCAGGCTCCTGTGGTGATAAACCTGGATCTAATCCTTCTCCTACTGACATCAGTGCAAACCTTGTGTTGCTTTCAGTGGGAGTGGGACGTGCACACCACGCCTGTGTGATTCAGCCAGCCCTGCACGGCCCAGCTCAATGCAGCCTCTGATGGGAGTGATGGCAGCAGAGTTTAATGCTTAATCCTGCTTCTGCTCACTGTGAATTTAAAAAGTGTAACAGTTAAAAGTGCCTGAAACCAGCAGTATAAAGCAATGTCACCTGAGTGAAAAACTCAGGAGTAACTGCAAACTGACCCTTGCTAGAGAAACCCTGACTTACAGCTTCTCTTAACTTCGGGGCTTCTCCTTGTTTTGCAGAGCACCCAGACTGCAGAGATTAAAATGTTCCACCAGTGCTGAGTATGAAGATTAGTAACACAAAGAAGGATTAATTTTGTATTTTCTTTCTAAGCATTTCTAAATACTGGAGAAGAAATGTTTACAGTGCCACAAAAACAGCAGTAACATCTCCTTTAGCAGTGCATTTTCCAAGTGTCAAACACTGGTTTGAAAGAGGGCACAAACGTATGTTCCCAATTTGAAGGGAGCTCCATTTTATTGAAGATAAGTAATAGTTGAACAAAGTGTTTCATATTGACAGAATCAGGCTGTCATGTATCTTTCCAGAGACAAATGTACTTCATAGAGGAAGTGTCCTCACATGTCAATGTCTTAGAAAATGTGTTATATTTAGTGAAATAATGGGTCAAGAAAAAAAAAAAATCACTGTCATAAATGATGGTGGGCACTTTTTACTGAAATACTGGTAGTTTTACATTCTTGACATGAATAATTGGATGTGTCATATGTGAAGCTACCTAGAAATAAAATAGAGGTCATAAAATGTAAAGACATGATAGGATGCATTTATAACAGCATAAACCAAACTGGCATTTTAATGTCTTAAGCCAACCCATTTGCTATACTTGGCCATTGATCTTGGCTGGGAAAGTTCTGTGCCTAATTTAAACACATTTTGGAGATAAAGCCATATAATGGGAAAGTGATAGGATTTGGTTTTGTTAAAAATACTCTCCTTTTGACTGTTACAACTATATCACAGGGTTGGAGACAGGCTGTGGTGTGTCCTTACAAAACTTCCTCAGAAATGTTGTATCCACCTTCATCACAGGTGACCCTCTGGTGTAATTTACCATGGCAATTTCCCTGCTGGTGATCGCAGCTCACACAGAAGAGTGTTATTCAACAGACATGAAAGAGAGGGTTTAGTTCAGTCTTTGTTCTGGGGGACGATTTGAAAAGCAGTTGTTGGGGAAGATAGCACAGTTTGGGAGTACCTGTGCATTTAGTGAATTCCTCTGGAAGGCATATGAAAAGATAGTTGGTAGAGGCACTGACTCCAAAGAACATGCTTAAAATCTCATTAATTTCGATTGGCTGTATAGGTGCTTTTAATTACTATGCTTGAACTGAGATTTAATATGGCACAGCAATAAAAGAAGTAATTATGACTACCTAACTCATCACTAAAATGGCATCACCCTCCACTCCCCCAATTTTTCCAACAAAGCTGAACATAGAAACCACATGCTTTAAGAAAACAAAAAGAAAAAAAAAAAGAGGAAAGGAGGCAGAGCTTGTTCCTGATTTCACAGGAGTGCCAGCATGTGTGTGTTGGATGTTGGGTGTTTTTTTAAAACACTTCTAAATAGCAAAAGAATGGGCAATATGGGCTCAGGAAATGAGTGCTGACCTGTGCAGGTTGGGCCCTGTGTGGCCTGGAGCAATGAATATGTACCAGGCAATTGTGGAATGTTCCCATCAGGGTATGCCAGCTTGATGTCCTTCCTGAGTTTTAACTCCTCTGTGCAGCTAGGAAAGGATTCAAGGGAAGAGGAATCTACCCACTATCTGTATTTTCTTTTCAATTACTATGCAGTTGATGGAATATCTAACTGGTGCATTTTTTTGGCTACTGTTGTACATTAGAGGAGAGATGGCAGCCTGGTAATATCCAGTGGAGTCTTTATGTGAGTGGAAATGTTTCCTATCTGCTGTTTTCAATGCAGTTTTACTGAAAGCCCTTTAGAATTTGAATGAACCATTCTGGAATGTGATTTTCAAAACAGAAGTCTCTACAAATTGAGCCAAGGAAAATTTTCCCATTGCTGTTGAGCTGGTGGTATCAGGAATGGTATGATTAAATTGCAGTGCCAGCGATCATGGAATAGGTGTGCTGCTTTATAAGTATCCAGCCACGTTTGAGAAGACAAATCAAAACCTGGTGAGGTAGAGTGAAGGCTGATTTATTGATGGACATAATTGCCTTACCTGGATTTAAGGGAAGGGAATTTATTTTGTAGAGAAAAGAGAACATTGAAGATAATTAGTCATGAGCCAAGAAAATGTGGTGTTAGCTCGTGTTTTGTGTTGAAAAAGTAGTAATAACACAGGATGAGCGTTGTAATTGGCATCTGAGGTGAGGTTCAGAATAAAATCTGCAATGAACAGTATTTCTACTGTGGCACCATTTATTCAGGATCTCTTTCTCAGTGGATATAGGCAACAAGAGTGCTGCAAATGCCTGAGCTGCTATTCATGGATGATTCCCTCTGTCTTCTGAACTGGGATGTTCAGAGAGGGTGAGCTTTATATCAAGGAGGCTGTGTGTTAACAGTGGAAAAAAAACTTAGTGAATGTTGCTGCAGATTTATTTTAGCATAGATAAACTTGAACCACTGGATAGAAACATGAACTCCCGTGAAAAACAGGGTGATACTCTGCCCTTCCTATCAACTTCTCTTTTATGGCAAAAGAACATGTAAATAAACTGTTGGCCTATCTGACCAGAAGATAGCTAGTATACAAACCAGTCTTGCTGAAATTATATCTCAGCTGGAAGGAAAGATGAGTTTATTTTCCATAGCAGTTGGAGGACAGTTCTTAGAAATAGTCAGTCAGTCAGTTAGCAGAGTGGTAAATTAAATCTCAAGAGCCAGAGCTCGCTCATCAGTACGCAGTGATATGGAAGTGCAAGGAGAGAGGCAGGCAGCTGCATCAGGTCTGGGCGTTTGTGTTCCTGATGGAAAAGTGCAAATCATTTCCTTCTCTGCTGCTGCTGTCATGGTCCATCACTTTAGTCCATTTTCACCTTGCTAAGGGATTCTGAATGGGCCTTCCTGCTTTGGCATCTAATTAATCTCTCACAAGGCTGTTCTTGCAGCCTGGCTGCCTGGGATGGTCCGTATCTCACACCAGTGCCTCACAAACAAAACATTCTTCTTCCCTTTACCCTCCTTCCTTTTCCTGTGCTCTTTCACCCCAAGCCCTCTCAAGCAGGTTGAAGATGCTATTCTCCCCCAGTCTTTGAAGAGGACATTCATGCATGCTTTTATTACAGGAAAATATCCCCTGGTGGAACACTGTCACTGGAGTACGTAAAGTTGTTTTCAAAACCAGTAAGTGCCCAAAAAACACACAGCGGGATTTGCCTTGTCAGGAACTGTTCAGCAACTCAGAGTCTTTACAGCGTAACAGGCAAGCAGGAAATCATTGGCCACCTTTGAAAAATGGCATACCTCTACACAAATAAAAGTGTAAGATCTGAGATGAAAAAGGCATATTCTCTGGTGTAAAACATTGCCACAAGTCTGTGAGACAAAAAAATTACTTTATTCAAGTTACTTTATTGTCATATATCAAGTGATCATGAATATCAGATACCTTGTGCACTGAGCACTAACAGCCACAATACTTTATGACTACTTTAAAATGAGTCTCTGTGATAAAATAACACGTGTAGGCTATAGAGTAGATAACACGGGGTAGTATAATATATTATCTATAATAGAAAAACATAGATTCTGTGAAATGATACCAGTGGAATCTAATACTTCTTTGAAATCTATATCCTGGCTAATATTTCTACTCAGAAGGTTCTTATCTCCCTCCTGGTCTCTCTTCTGTGGGGACAGGCTGGGTGTTCAGCTCAGCACAGCGTATGGTTCCAATCTGGGAAATGGAGAAGCACTAAAGCAGGTCTGAGAAGTCTCTGTGTTACACCATGAATCAGGATGGTGTCCATCCAAACCTTGCAGCTCTCCTGGCCTGCACCTGATCTCTAGAAACTCATCTTCTGTGCTGTTGATACAGAACCTGCAAGAGCTCTGAGAGTCTTCTGGTGACACACAGGCAGGAAAAAAAAAAAAAAAAAAAAAGGAAAAAAATTCGCATCTTTAATTCCTCCCTTCTGACAGCTTCCTTAATAAATTTGGTAAGAGATTTCTGTTAAGAGCCACCCAGTAATCTAATTTGCAAGCCCAAATGATATATTCAGCAGCCAGCTCAGGGGAGGTGTGTTTCTACTGTCAGAATCACATGAGCAGGGGAATAAAATTCTGAGCTCTCCCTGAAAGCTGCAATAATTTACGATGAGTTGTTGGCTTTAATTTTTTCATACTATTTTTGTCTCAGCTGAACAAAGAGGCTAGAACTGCTACTGACTTTACATGGATTAGTTTTTTCCACAGTTTGCTCACCTATTTGTATGCGTGCACAGGATGTAATAATACAGACACTGTACATTTATTTTTATGTGTATCTAAAGAAATCATGGAGTGAGACCTGAATCAGTGTGGGCAGCTCTTGTGTGCAGCCACAGTGACTGATTAATACCAGTTCATTTCAACTGTCTCCCCTCTTGACCTGCTTCTGTAGGAGTTAAGCCTTTGCCGTTCTGTTCAGTTTAAATAATCCCAGATTTGTTTGTTACCTTCTGTGTTGTCCTGGTAAGGCATCCTTGGGCTCTTCCTTCTCTTCTCCTGGACTCCAGTTTAAGGAACATTTTACTCCGGTGTGTACACAGAAAACAAAGCAAAACAAAACCCAAAAAGCTTTCACAAGATCATAGGCCGTTTTGTGGGAGAATAGATTCTCCGCAGCGGTGTCATCGTGGTTGAGTGTCTGTTCCTTACGATGGGAGAAGCTTCCCACCTTGTGTTCGATCTGTATCAGGTTCAGACTCTCATCTGAGGAGGATCAGTAGTGTTGTTTCAGAAATTAAGTCATTAAAAGAAAACAAAAAGGTAAGAAAGCAAACAAAAAGCTCTAGGGTATTGCTTCATAGCTGATGAACTGGGAGAAGGTGCAGTAGTCGGGTGTCTTCAGCCTTGAAGAAACTTTCAGAACCATTTCACAGAGTAATTCCATCTGAGCTGTTGTCAGTTCCTGCTAAGTACCTGATTCTTGGGGTACACCCCTGTTCCCCCACATCTGCTTTACGAACAGAGAGCTTATCCTGGCTACTGATGTGCTTGATCCATGGTCAGAGACCTCTTGTCTCTGGGGAAAAGGGCACCTGGGTGTCCACAGTGACAAGACTTTACCCTCCCAAGCATCACTGAGTTTCTAGAAACCTTTCTGAAGACCTTGAGAGAAAAACAGGATTGCCAGCACTCTCTGGCTTTCTTCAAGGTGCATGTTGGCACACTGCAGTAGGTTTCTCAGACCCTGTGTAAGCAAGAAGGAATATGATTATCTTTGAAGAAGAAATGGCACTGTCCCTATCCTACTTTTTTATCCATATTCCCTTTAAACTCTGCATCAGTGAGGTTTTTGAGGATGCACCCAGGAAACATCAAGTGGTGCTTTCATTGTGGCTTGTTAGGATTGAATCTTTAAAAACCTTCTTCTTCATTTCTTTTTGCCTTTCACTATAGCCTTTATTACGGGGAAGCAAACACCAACAATAAAACTGATTGGGTTTCCTTGTTGCCTCTGTGGAGTAGTGCTTGGGTGATGAATGGCTGTCAATGTTCAATTGTTCTGGAGATTTACCTAAACTTGTCTCGTGTTTTTATTACCCTGAATGGCAAGTGCTGTATTTCTGTTATTTTCTTTTGCAGTGAGAGATGCAAGTACACACTGCGTGGCCATAAAGATTCAGTCAACAGCATTGAGTTCCTTCCCTTCTCCAGCACTGTTCTCACGAGCTCTGCTGACAAGACTTTGTCTCTCTGGGATTCCAGAACGGTAAGCAGGCTTTTCCTTGGTCTCTCCTCAATTCGGGCAAAGTGGTGATGTGTATGGTGTAAGAAAAATGAAAGCCAGGGTAAAATCAAGAGAGAAAGTAAGGGGTGATGTGGCAATAAAATGTTCACAGACACAGCTGTTATCTTCTGACCAAAAAAATGGCTGTAACCCGTTCCTTGGCATCTGAAATGACGGAGTCATCCCAGTGCAACAAACGGATGTGGGCTGAGATCACCCGACAAGCAGGTAGCTGGGTTAGGTGGTGGTGGTTTCAGCAGCTGATGGTCTGGGTCTGCAAGACTGCAGTGCTGCACACGGTGCTTTGTCAGCCAATAAACAGAGAGCTCAGGGTCAGTTTTTTGGGCTTCTTTCGTCAGCTTGCTTACAAAAGTCCTGGCATGTACTTTAGGTCACATACATAGGAAATGGGGGAAAAGTGCCGTGGGAGAAACACCAGAAGAGAGAAATACAAGAAACCATATAGAAGTCTAATATATTTATTCTTCTTCTAGAAGGGATGTGCCTCCCTGCCCCCAGAACTCCCTGCTGATTCCTCACGGAATATGTCTTGCTGTCTCCATAATATACCCTGTAGGTAGTGACAGAAACTCTGCGTCTCTTCTGTTATTCTTCTCTACCTTCATTCTTTGCTATAGGTATTCGTGGATTGAGTGCATTGCAGAGTGTATTTGCCCCTGCTGCTTTGCAAGCCAAGTATGCAAATCCTGTTCAAGTAGAATGTGAGAACAAGACAAGAGGAGGCTTTTTCTGTTTCAACAGAAAATGTAATAATTATTGCTGCAGTTGTGGTATTTCTCATGGAGCAGCTTTTGAAGTTCTCAAATTGTTCCTTCAGCTGGTATTATGGTCACTTTGCATTTCCCAAACAGTGTAAAGAAAGTTCCAGCTCAGCATAGAGGAGGTTGAACTCATGGAAGAGATTTGAGAGGAAGTAGGCAAAGACCTATTACTGTGTATTCATAGGTGTTGACATCAGATCTATTCAAACATAGGATAAGAAAAACTGCCATGAAAATGACAGATGAACACTTGAGATGCTCATTAGGCAATTTCTATTTATGGATCATAGAAGAAGACTGAATAGAAGGTCATCTAATAATAATAATAATAATCCTGAGCATAAAGCACAGTGAGTTAAAATGAAGCTATTCAAGACTCATTATTCTTACACACATTGGTTTGTAAGAATATTTGATATCCAAATATGAATGATTCAAAAAGAGGGAAAAAAAACTATTGAAATACAAAAGCAAAATACTTAGTGGAAAAATAGATTTCTGCTTTGTTTTGTTTTCAGTAAATTCTGCGATGAACTTTATCTTGCAAATGTCTCAGTAATCTCCTGCTCACAGCAAATTAACAGAGTCATCAAAGAGTTTTCCTTTGATAAACTCAGGGAAAAACCCTGCTCTGTATTTGCTCATCAGCATTGTTTTACAGCTTTGGGTAATTTTCCAAAGATAGGAAGGACCTTTTGTGGAAAGAAAACATTATATATGGCATTTTGTTGTATGTTTATTCTGTTGATTTTTTTTTCCCCTGTTCAGTGGGAAATCTTGCAGATTTGAGATAAGTGTCCACACTGAAACACCACTCGATGTGGTGAAATCACTGTGAAGATGCCATCTCCCTCTAAATGCTGAATGATATTAAATGTTCCCTCCAGAAATAAGATGAATTATTTTCTCCCATTAATTCAGAGCAGAGTATTTTCTCACCTCTGTGAGATCAATTAGCATTAAGGAGTAGATTTAAGATAATTTTAATGAAACATGAAAACCATACTCTGGTTTGTTTTCTCATAAATTAGATTCCTATTACTAATCACATCTTGCTCTTCAATCATTAAGTTTAGTCAGCTCTTTATTATTAAAGATAATGGATACAGAGAACTGTAAGTCAAAGCCATGTAAGTTGAATGGACAATGAACTCTGGATTTGGGGCAAAATGGAACATAAATCTTGGTAATAACTAAGCTGAAACTATAATGCATTGTTATAATGCAGCCTGCAGACTTTGGAAATGCTGGGAGTTACTTTTTCCTCCCTCTTCTTTTTATTTTTTTTTTCTGGCTAACATATAGCAAGATCTGGTGGTTAAAAATATCTGCAGCACATTGGCTGTAATTTTAAACCTGAGATATACGTTGCCTATAGGGAAATGAACACACGGCAAGATGAATAGTATACTTGGATGATTATGGCTCTTTCCAAACATTCTGGGAGAATTACGGGTTTGGTGTTGGATTTGGATGGGAACCATCCTCCTGCTGTGCCAGCCGTGCAGTAGATGAGATGTGTGAGACCGAGGCTGCAATTCACCGTGAGGAATCTCTTGCCAGTAAAGCTGAGGGCTCTCACGCCAAGATAAGCTGCGGAATTTATTCCTCTTCCTGCCAGTTTCATAGAAAGACAGGCGCGTTCTGGCTTTCCACCGGGGTGTTTTCTTGCTGACACATCAGAATAAGCATCTTGACTCATGAATTGCAAAGTGTGTCCAGTGATCAATGTGAGAGGGAGTGTGTGACCCCCAGAGTTCAGCTGCACCTGCCTGAGTTAATTCTCCTCCTGATAAGCTGCCTGCCACTCATCTGCATCTCCCGCAGGCCAGGGAGGAACTTTTTGGGGCTACTCAAATTTGTCTGCATAGCATTTGAGCCAAGCTGCATCTTTCTGAGACAGATAAAATACCAAATATTTATACACTTAAATAATTAAATGGGGGAGGGGGAAGTACTCACATTTCTCACTCTACATGTTTGCAACTTATTGATGTAGTAACTATCTCATCTGCTTTCTGATTTTTGAAATGTCACGTTCTATAACTGGATATTTCATTTCTGAAATGTGGAGACACTGTCATTTAAATTAATGACTGTCAGCATTCAGTAGTAATGTCCCAAGGAACGTGTCTGACAAGGATTTGGGAAGACTTGTGAGTGTGTTTACCCAGACAGTCCCATTCACAGCAGTGACACTGTTCTTGTGAACCAAGTTCAGCACTTGTACAGCTCTGTCAAAAGCCATGCAATGCTCTTTTTCTGTTTGATTTTGTGAAATATTAAGCATTTGATATATTATTTGTTAATTCTTATCCATTTTGGTCTCTACTGGTCACTGATATTCAAGTTTATTGTTTTAATTTTCAAGGAGATATTTCTGACTTCATGCAGCGTAGCCCAGTGATTTAAGATGAGCCCTATTTTTCTGCAGTCCTCTTGCAGAAGATTGCTGTGTAACACAAATGAAAAAATCCCATTCCCACCCCACTATCAAACTCATATCCCTGACTCCCAGATAGGAAGGCATCAAGGATGTCAGCTTGAATAGGGGTAAGACAGTGCAGCAGAACAGTGACCAGAGATGAGTTCTAGCTCTGAGCAACAAATTTTGTCCTTGACAGTAATTTGTGGTCTGAACAGCTGAATCAGAAGCTAGAAGCTCCAAGGTAGTGTGGTTCCTGATGAATAATGCAGGCACCAATTTCAGAGGAAAAAGGGAAAAAAAAGAATTGTCCAAAATCCTGCCTGAACAGCAGCAAATAGCCCCCAGTAATAACTCATTGTCAGTGAGCTAGAGCCTGGCTGTGGCCATCAGGCTTCTCAAAGACTGCTGTAAAGTTTCCTTCTGCCCCAAAGCAAGGAAGGAAAGTGGGAATCCAGGCAGAGCCTCCTTTCAGGCTCCTGCAGGGCTGTGTGAGCCCCTGGAAACTGTTCATGAGTGTGGTGCAGCCACACTTTATACAGCAGACCTGAATGGACCCTGAGAGCTACATTACACTTAGAGAAAGACATTAGGAAGAAGGAGTGAAAAGACAGAGAGGCAGCTGGGTGCTTCTTTAGGGCAGAGTTTTGTCTTTGTCTGGATTAAAAAGGTTCTTCCATACAGCCCTTTTTAAAGCATTATTTCCTAATAAACCGAGGCTTCTGTACTCACAATGTGCTTATCATATTTTTTTGCCGGTGGCTCTTGAGTATTAGCTGAGGGTTGATAGAGCTTCCATGCAATTAGGTCTCTGGGCAACAGCAGGGAACCCAAAAGAATGGCCCACCTGGTAGGAGAACAGGCAGTGGGTGCACAGCCCTGCTGCCAGGCACCACCTTTCCCTCAGCAGCCCCCCCACCCCTGTGTTCCATGGAAATACAGGTGAGATACTGCCTGGCTCTTCTCTTGCTTTGCTTTTCATGATCTACCCAATGGCCTTACAGAGCCTGGAACCGTCTCTCTGTGGTTCAGAGGCACAGCACAGTAAATCCCCAGGAATTCGGGGCGCTGTGATTTGCGTTTCTGCGGTTTGTCAGAGGGCTCCGACTGGAGGGACAGGGATCATCTGAGGACAGGGGCTATTTCAAAGGGCTTTCACACTGTGTCCTACCAGAGAATGAATAAATACGTGTGCATGGCAGTTGTGGAGCTGTCAGCTGAGGTTGCCAGCTGTGGTGCAGCATTTTAATGATGAGGACTTGGCTGCCCCTGTGCTTCATATGGATGTAGAATAATTGCAACAGTGCTGATCCAAAAGCTGCAGTCTTGCAATTTTTTCCTTCACAATACAGCCCATCTTCTCCCACCTTGCCATGGTTCCTGTTGCAACTGGGTAGAAAATTAACTGAAAATTAGTTAACCCTTGATGCAATTCACTGGAATTGTTCCAAACCAGTAATTTCCATAGATAACCCTTTTTAAAATGTTATTCTAATGAAGTTATCTTTTCTAGTGTTGATTTTGTCACTATTTAGTAATTTTTAAATTAGTAATTCCCTGAAATATCCTATTCTATTTTTGTTTCTTCCAGTGAAATATAAATTATCTTTTAGTGACCCAGTTTGGGTTCAGGGAAGCATAGAGTCCGCAGGGAAACCCCTGGTGCTTGGCAGGGAGCAGGCCCCTGCTCCGTGTGAGAGCAGGGGGCCATAGTCTGGGCTAGCAGAATAACAGAGATCACACAGGGCTGTTGGAAAATGGCAAACTCCTTTATTAGACAAAGGAACACAGTTTTATAGGGGTATGTGTGGAAAGAGGTAGAAGTAGGGTGGTACAGGGATGGACTATGTAAAACTTAAGAGTCGGGATAGGGCAGTATACAGGGATAAGGGGTAAGTCTACAGATAACTAAGGGAGCTACAATTGGATAAGGGAAGCAATAATTCACTTAAGCTGTCTTGTCTCTGAGTTGCTGTTATCCACAGCAGCTTTCAAGGACAAATCCAGGGCCTGAATAGTTTCTCCTCCTATATTTTGGTTTCCTGGTCTGGAGAGTTACCTTTCCACTGATCAAACCCTGCTCCAGGTCCCAGTCCAACCCCAACATTTTAGACTACTTGTTTTTCAATATGGAGTTTGGCAGAACGTTTTTGTCAGTAGATTAAAGCATGTGGGAACACCCAGATGTAGGGATGCTGCCTATCTGTGGTGGGGTTTTTCATGCCTGTGTTCCTTTGGAGTGGGCATTCATGAGGCAAATCCAGGAAAAGTGTCAGAGTATTTAAGGATCAGGTGTACAAGACAAGCACTGATCAGCCAAAAGGAGTTATTTTGAAAAGCAATCTGGTTGAACTTAAATTTTTTTGCCTAGTCCAGTTGATTTATCCCCAAGTAAACACCTTAGACACAAAATTATCAGTCAGAATATCCTCAGGGTATTGGATTTGTCAGTTTTATTTGAACCCTTTTGAACTTCGGAGGAATGAATTCAAGAGCCGAGTGGATAGACAGGATGGGTCATTTAAAAAATCTTTGACAGGCAGTTTATGGTCCAAATCAATCCTCTTCAAAAGTAGGTCAAAAGATTGAAGTTGTCAGTATTGGAGACAAAGAGCTCTTCCATGCAAACTCCAAATCTCTTAGTAGTGTAATGGAATTATTTTGCTGTAAATGAAGGACATGCAAGGATAAGTTCAATTCCTGGCATGAAGTGTAACAAATTCTGTGTTCTTGATTCTGTTCTATGTATTTGTAAATAATGGGCTCATATTTTAAAACTCCCTGTCTTAATATGAAAAGGAATTGGAGTCACAGTGAAATATGAAATCAAGAACAAATAGTTATGAATAAAGATTATGTTTTCTCCCAGAAGTAATATCACAAAAGACAGAAGTAGAACTTGCAGGGGTTTATGTTAAATCTGTTTGGGATGCTTTCCTAGAGACTTAGTGCCAATTTTGTCAAAAACAGAAGTATGGATCAGGAAAAATGTCTTGATTTCTTTCTGATCTTGAATAGTAATTGGAAAAAAAAGCTTGATTTGGTCACCATAGTTTTTAAAAATGCTACATTCTGTTTGTCTTCCAAACCAACTTCTGTGGAAAGGGCAGACTGAAATAAAATATTTCAAATAACGAACATGTAACTGCAACTTGGATCAGCTGACCCAGATGCAAATGAGAAAATATTCTATATTCTTGTTTTGCTGTGGGGTTTTTTGCTTCCTTAGGGGCAGGAAAACCACTGCCCCTCAAACTATGTGTGGCTGCTGTCCCCAGAATCATCCTCAGACTGGAGACATGTCTTTCCTTTTGCCTGCCATTGCTGACTTATTCCTCCTTTGTCTTGTCTTCTTGACTTGGCTCCCAAATCAAACCATTAAATCCGTAGTTTAACAAACTCTGTAATCAGTTGATCTCACAGGTTTGGGTTTTTTTCCCTGTTAAACTGGGTTTAAATTAGACTGTACCTTTTAGATCAGGTAAGTTGTTCTGCAAAGCTTAACAGTTGGACTTGATGGTCTTAAAGGTCTTTTCCAACCTAAATGATTCCATGATTCTATAATTCTAAAGTTTAAGGTGAATTAGTGGCTCTTAAAAGGTTCACTGATGTGCCTGGGCCTATCCACTGGGTGTCATAGTCATGTTACTAGTGGGAATTCAGCCCCCGTTAATGAGTTGTCGTCCTCTGCCTTGTCTCCACGATGTGGGAAAGCTACATTCTTAATTTCAAGGAGGAGTCTTTGAGAAGACAAGACAGTCGTGTGTGTTAAAGCTTAATATTTTGCTTTACTCTTAATTAATGTGAAAGGCATAAATAGATTTATCTTGGCAGTGATGTAGTTGGTTAGTTGAAGTGACATCTTTTCATCACGATGTTCACAGTTATTTAAGCTGCAACTAGAGAAGAGAGCAACAGGTCTTTTGGAGCCTGGTGCTTCCCTTCCTGTTGTGGTTTCCCTGAGGGCTTTGCCTAGTTGTCCTCCTTAGAGCCAGAAGTTTGCACCCTTCAGGCCAGGCCTCTTGCAGTGCTGGTTTTAACCCACTTGTGAGCAACTCTTTGCTCCTTTCTTGTACTTTTGTCTTTGCTGGGGTTGGAGCAGCCCCGTGATCCTTCCCTAGCAAGCTGTGGGTGTACCTGGCTTTGAATCCCCGTTTGCTGCCCACCTCCCAGAACTCCCACCACTCCCAATGGCCTCCATGCCTCTCACCAGGTCACTGCAAAGCTTTCACCAAAGCTTCTGTTCTGGCTTAAGTCTCCCTTCCATCCCTGTTCTGTTTCCTTTGCATTCCCCAGGATGCTGCCCTGCTCTGAGGATGGGTGAGGAGAGCCTGGAGGGCTGCTCCTGGGCGAGGCACTGGAGTAATGGAGTCACATGGAACACATGCCTATAGTTACAAATGAGGGACATCCGTATTCCAGGCAGCAGGCCATGCAATTCCCACTCCACTGACAGCTCCCTGTGATGTATCACTGACACTGACAGGTTGCAAACTTGCAAGGGCAGGCAGACAGGCAGTGGTGGAGGGAAGGAGGGTGTTAATTTGCCACTGATTGAAGCAGATTCCATCCGTTGGAAAATTAGACTGGATTGGTTTTCACTTGCTGCTGCTTATCTTAGAATATTAGTAGTAATTAGAGAGCTATAAATGGAGAAATTTAAAATATTTGAAGTTGTAGCCGGGGAGGAGTCTGGCTGTAGATTCCACTAGACACTTAGCGCGGCTCGTGGTGCCGCAGTGCGCGGTGTGCCGGCACTGGGCTGGGTCACTGATTATTTAGAAATGAAGTGAGGGAAGCAGGCTGTGTTCCTGTCTGGGCAGAGAATAGATTGACCTGAGTCTGAACTTCTTACCAGCTGCCTCTGTACGTCTGTAATGTGCGGGCATGATATATTGCAGTAAGGGTGGGTTTAATTTTTATGTCGCCAATGTCACTTTGAAACAAAATGGGAGTAAAGTTCTTTCAAAGGCTTTGGGAAAGGCCTGGCTGCAGAATAACATTTGCATTGACTTCTTGGTCCTAAAACTCTAATTAAATTATTGATTATGAAGCTGGCTGCTTTCTTAATAGTTCCTAATGTAACAATTAAACCAAAGCAAGTAATTAAAAATGAAAAGATTGGTCCACAAGTACAATCTTCAGAAGGTCATTTTCAACTTAATCGCTTTTTTGAAACAGGCAAGAATAAAACAAATGAGTCATTAGCAAAAAAGCAATTTGGTGTGTGTATGCGTGTAATAATGTCTCTACCAGATGACCACTGACCACACAATACCTAAATTAATTTAAAATAATGGCTAAATTTACATAGTTGATATTATATTAACATGTCTCTTCCCAGCCCAGGCCTGCAGCATGTGCAGTGCAGTGGAAGGCACATAGCTGTAGCATGCTTCTGCTCTGGACAGCTAAGAAACCAAGGCAGGAACCTGAAACTTCAGCCAAGGAGCACAAAATTTCAGTGAAACTATGATATTATTGTTGAACATCATAAACAAATGCTTCGTACTGCACTGACCTTTTTTTTTATTTTTTTTTTTACTAGCTATGAGAAGGGTGAATTTTTAGAGGCCAGTCAAGTTGGTCCATAGATGTCTATATGTGTGAAAGGTTAAAAGGAGGAGAGCATGAAGGTGTCGACCAGAAAAATTTCCAAATACCACCTAACACTGTTGCTTTTGACAGAGCAGACATGAGAGGTGATACTGGAGGACTTATGAACTGATAGAAAATTTGGAATCTACTAGGAAAAATAGTGACATAGCTGCAGTTGGATTCTGTTTGAACATATTTTTTCAGAATGAAATTCTATTTTTGAGGAGGCGGGGGGGGGAAGTACTGTGCAGTTCAGGTTGTATGAGAAATAGATAAATCTGTTAGTCTGTTAAGTTAAAGGTGTTGCATCTTAAATGCTTCCCTCTCATGTTAGTTGAGGAAGAGCAGATTACAGACATGAACTCTTTTATGAAATATCCTCTTGGTGGATCAGCATGTCCATCTCTCCACTAGCACACCTGTAGTGCTCTGCCATGTCATGCTGAAGAAAAGGAGGGAGTAGTTTATCTTTCCTTTTATCTGGATTCCCCACAAGCTGTTTTTATGTGGTTTTGTGTACAGAGCTGCTGTTCTGTCAGGTTGAAGTAAGGCTTCTGGACACACTTGTCTGCACAGGATAGGTTGTGATGGGTTAAGGCTACACTAGACCCTCCAGGCCAAGCATGAGCTGTTATATTTCAAACATATATATGTGTCCCTCTGCCCTTTCCCAGATGTAGCCATAAAAACTGAAGTTGTAGAAGTGTGATGCTTTGGTGACTGTGGGTACAAACAAACCCCAAACCTTACAAATCAATTTCTTTTCTACTAACAAGAACGTTGTGAGGTAATATGTTTTCACTAAAGAGGTTTGGTAAACATTGAATCAAAATATTGGTGGTGAATGATGTTTCTTTGTATAGATTACTCCCTCCTGACTGCTTGTGGATCTGTAATTCCCATTCTGCTTCCCCACAGCCTCAGTGGGTGGCTGCTCTGGGCTTCCTGCTCATGGACTTTTCAGAGGAGCAGACGAGAAATAGCTTGCACAGAGAGGCAGGCAGACCTTTGGGATGACTTCAGCCGTGTCTTCCATAAACTGGAATTTCAGACCTCGCAAGATACTTGCGTAAAAATATTTTCTGGTTGCTTCAAGAAAGCTTAAGTAGTCAATTTTGTCACCTGCAAACAGTTGTAGTTTTGAAGGGACAGCTGCCAAATTGATTTTGAGTAGGATTCCCTGTGCAGCACTGATGGATAGTGAGGATTTGCAGTGGGAATTCATACCTCAGACATTGCCCATATGATCAAATCTTTGTAGGGCATGTTTGACGCACAGGGAACTGCCAGGCAGATGCAGATTTAAAACAGTGTTTTGCTCTGATACCCTCAAGGCAACAACCTGGTGAGGTGGTGTTCATGTGTTGTAGTTCAGGGCCAAAATGCAGCCCTCTGACTATAATTGAATTCAGCTTCCACATTTATAAGAATGCTAAATAGTTGAGGACACTCTGTGTTAAGAGGCACCAGGACCAGGATTGCAACCAGAGGTGTGAATTGTTGTGTCATTGCAGTTAACAGCCAAGTTTTCTTTCACGGTAACATCTGCCCAGGATCTTCACCTGAAGGCAAACTTCTCCTCCGAGTGCCCTGGGATCACTTACAGAATTTCCTCTGCATGTTTTCTCCTCCTGTGTTTAATGGTATCTCCTTTATTTTCTTGGAACAACTAGCCATACCTCAGAGATGCACATTTATCAAAGCAGTCAGTGTGCAATCCCTACCATAAATCCCAGTCACACACACTATCCCGTGCCAAGTCCAATTGTAAGTGCACTAATCGTCTCACAAATGTTGTGTTTGGATGTTTGTGTCCTGCTTTCCCACCTGGTTGAAGTCCATGAGCTTCTTTTCAGGAGAGCCGTCCCAGAGCCTCTCTTGATTGCGGGGTGATTTCAGCCCTAGAGGAGAAAAATAAGTTTTAGCTGTGGCATCATTGTCTCTCAAGTTCAGATTTCTGGCAATAGTTTGTTGCAGCACTACTAAAATTAATTGTTTCAGGACTCAAAGTGTCCTGGCACCAACACAGGAGGAATGAGATGCTGCCAAAAAGGTACCACCAGTTGATCCCCTGAGAACTGGCTGTTCCTGCTTTGCCCAGCATGGTTTTCAGGGCAGAAAGGATTTACCGGTAAAGACTGGTTTTACAGTTTATTTAGCTTCTCATTTTCTCTAAAAATAAATATGTGATTATTGCATTCCTGTTTTCCCTCTTTTGTGGCTCAAGCCCAGCTTCTCTGCCTCCAAGTGGGTTTCAGGCCAGTATTTTGCAAATGATAGTATTTTATGTGCCAGTCCCTTACTCAGCTGATTATTTCTTTTCCCTCAAAAAATGTTTTACGGAGAAGCAATAATCTTACAAAAATGAGACATCACACTTGGATTGGAAGCACTGGGACAAAGCTGATTGGCAAGAAGCAGAATTCAGCAATGTGACAAAGCCTTTGTACCTGATCTTCCCCTCTTGGTGACTCTGGTCTGGTATCAGTGGTCCAATTTTCCACTGTGATCAAATCATAGGAAAGGAGGAACTTGGTGATCTATGTTGACATGACTGTGCTACAGACCTCCTTCTTATTTAAATCTCTCATTTTGTATGAGATTTGTGCAAAAGCAACAAAGACGTGCTTGAGCAAAAGGTTATGGAAGAGCAGGAATGGTCAGGACTAGACCAAGGCCAGGTGGGACATTCTGTGCATTGCGCTCCACAATCTACCCCAACCTGCTGCCAAACCTGTCCCCCTTTCCAGCTCCATCTAGTAATGGCATGCAGCTGGTTTTAGCAGTTGAGATGGAACCCTTGGAAGTCGAGTCTGGATCTCGGTGCTGGCTTGAAATTCAGGTAGCCTGTCCACCTGTCACAGAGCCTGTGCCTTGGGAAATGTGCAGTGTCTTCACAGATGCTCTTGTGTCAACTCTACTTGCCACAGATTTTGAAGTTTATCTTTATAACTGTGATGATTTCAGACTTCTGTCATTTTTCTTTTATTTTTGCAGACACAATCACACAGTTCTTGTTGGTCCTGCCCACCAGACTCTATTAAGTAACAGAGAGACCTCCATGTGGTAGAGCTCATGAATGTGCCCTGTCAGGCAGTTCCTCCCACCAACCCCCAGATTATCTCTGTGGTTCTCCTGCAGTGCCCCCATCTCACAGATGGGACATGGGATCAATTAAAATTAGACCTTTAGATGTAAAAAACATGGGGCTTAAGTAATTTATTTGACACAGTTTAAGAGCAAATCAGTGCCAATCATAGTTTGTGAGTATAATTTGAGTTTTAAAAAAGTCAAGTTCATAGGAAATAGGTAATGCAAGGTGCTTTGAGGAAGAAAAAGTGAAGCGGTTTTATTCTGGAAAAAAACGTATAACATGTTTGAATAAATTTGGTTTAGGGGCAATTTTATTTTTGTGCATTTGGGTCCCTTTAAGGCCTTTCCTTTACAAATCTGGAAAATGGAGTTTGCAAGATGTGCTGTGTTTTTCCAGGGTATTCCCCTTTTTTAGTTCCCTTTTAATCACGTTATTAAAACTTAGCCCTTGGTCAGTTCCTCTCTGAATAGTGCAGAACCTCATGTCTGCAACTCCCCCTCCCCTGGCGGCAGCAGAAGTGTCCTGTGGTGCTGGAGTTCAGCTGGATGCACTTGGGTTATGGCAAGGAGAGGGATGGTGTGTCCCCAAGGGGACTGCCTTGTTGGGGCTGGCAGAGAACACCCCGCAGCTGGTCAGCCCTGGGGGCACCCCTGCCCTCCTCTCCTCCCCAGTTCAGTCTTTGAGACCCGACATCAGGGCACTGCTTTGGAGCTTGAGAGTGTTCTTTTAGAAGAATAATTGTCTGACTTTACTAGAGCAGCTTTGCTGCTCTAAGTGGCTAAAGCTTTTTTTGTATCACATTCTTTTGTTATTACTTTTTCTTTTCTTTTAAATCCAGAAAGTACTCTTTCTCTGGATTTAAATGCACATATTCAAATCAAGACTGTACTTTGAATTTAGATCCTTGTGTTTCTAGTGGAGTGAGACTCGCCATAAAGGAGGGTTAAATAATTCTTGAACACCCACCTGCAAGTTAAAAATGTGTGTCTGCAAGTATGGGGCTTCACACCTTTTTCTAGACATATTTTGCTCTCCAAGTCAAGTGTCAGTAGCTGTATTAAATCTAAAACAATGAAGACGTTATTTGACACTGATAATTACTAAAAAGCCAGTAAATAGTGTCTGCCAGTGAGTGGCATGTTCAGAAATGCGTTGGTTTTTGGTGGTAGCCCCTAAGTGCCTTCTGTTTGACTTACCACTTTTGAAGTTGTACTAAAGTTTTGAAAGTTTGTACTAAACAAATTAATGAAGTAACTTAGATTACTTACTCGCTCAACATTAGGAATTGGATTGCATTTCCTAATTAGCATGTAAGGAAGTGGATAATAAAGCTTTTCCCTAAAAATATGCATTGCCAATTTTCACACCTTATTTCAAATTTTATCGTTTTTTTAACCTGCCACAATGAAATAAATGTCTGCTGGGGGTACGGAAAAAGTAATTCTTTCTGCTTTAACTTCCTCTTAATTAACTTTTAATGTATGCTGTTACTCAGGGATCATTCTGTAATACTAAGTGTGTCTAAAACAGAAAAGATGGATTCAAATAATTCAGATAAACATCTGCTGAACACAGAGCCAACATATTACAGATTCAGAAAAATAGTGGCTTTCTGCCAGCATTCACAGACAAAAAAAAAAAAAAAAAAAAAAAAAGGGCAAAAAATTTATTTCCATTTCTATAAATATTATTACCTTTTTTAAATTAAATTAAAGGAAATTATAAATTCTTTTGGTGCAGGTAACATTGATTGCTGTGGTGCCTAATAGTATAAATTTTCTAAATAACACCAAATTACTCTCTGAGCATCACCAAATTAGCAGAGATTTTGAAGGAGGACATGTTCTTTCTGTCATAAAAGTCCATGTTTTGGGTTGTTCTAGAGTAGCCCACTTTTTCTTAATTTAAGACGAGAGAAAAAGGAGTTCCATAGTTTCTGCCTATCTGATTATATAAAGTTAATCCACTCTGGTATTAAATAACTCTGGGTAGATAAATTGGTTCTGTCTTTATCAATTTAGAACAATCTTCATAAGTAATGTGCAGTAAGAGAGTGTTAAATAATCACCTGCTATTTATTTTCAGCAATATTCGGCTGTCGGAAATGGCATAATAAAAAGAAATATTTTGTGGAAATCCCAAGATTTCCAATAGTTGAGTCAATAGAGAAAACACAATCATTGTTGTATATAGTTTTCCAAATAATTAGAGAGGCTAAGGATGTCTTACAGACCTAAACACAAAATCACTCTTAACATGGTTTGAAAATTATCTGAAGGAAGAGAATTTAACAATAAAAACCTGATTAATCCAAAGATTTCTGTGGAAATATCTTTATTTTATAGGGTTCTCCCATAGGTTAGGCAGCATCCTAGTGACAATTTTTCATCTCCTGGGGGAGCAGGGAGGGTTCAGTCCCAAAAAGGACTTTTGGGCTGAGCAGAGCCCAGACCTTGGACTCGGCAGTGCTTTGTTGCCCTGGGGTTATTGGGATAGTGCTGCTCTCTGGCTCTGGTCATTCATCTGACTGTGGAGGGTGACTGACATGAGCTGTGTCCTGCACTCTGCGAGATTAGGATGAAAAGCCAATAGTTTTAAAACTCTGTGTGTGTCAATACATGGATAAAATCTCTACTCTGCAAAACCAAACTGTAATGTCTACATTTTGGATATTCCCCTTTGACCATTTTGCTCTATTTTTCAGTTTCTAAAAATATACTTAAATTTAAATTTACTGATATTTTAGAATAGAAAGATGCTTTGATTCAGTAAGCCAAATATTCTTAGAAGCTGGTTTTCCACACTGCTGATATTTATTTTACCAAATTTGTGTCCGTTGATTTATTTAAACTGACCTGTTCCATGATCAGTCTTACTGTTCAAAAAGATCTATTTCCCCCCCTAAAACCCACATCGTCAATACCTACCTCACTTGTTCTAGTTGACAACACTTTTATTAATAACAGGACATGAATTCAAAAGCATGAGTGAAATCAGACCTGTGTGCTGGGTACTCAGGACTGGTCTCATGGGAAGGCTCAGGAGTAACAGCATGTTCTGATTCCTTCTGGCAGCACCCGCAATGTCCCTTGTAAAACTAATGCCCTGATGGGAAGTGTCACACCTGAGGGGTGTTGTGCCCAGCTGCGTGGGTGTTTCCTGATGGATGAAGAGCTTTCTCTGGATGTTTTATACTGTGGCTGAGGGACTACAGTTAACTTTTGCCAGGCTCTCTGCTACCTTTTTTCCTTATTCCATGGATCCTGTTATACTAAACCTGACACAATGCTATGACCAAAAGCAGGCAGAATGATCTAAGTGATGGCTTCAAGAAAACATAAATTAGTGAGGCCTTGCTCCATTCTCTGTCAGTGTTACTGTCCCACTTTTGAGAGGAGGGAACTGGGAGTGAACAAGAGGTAAGGTGATAGCGTGGAGTGCGTAGGTCATGTTTTACTTCCATATCAGGTAACTACGGATGGTGTAGGCTTGGAGCGAGAAAGATGACAGAAAGGTAAAATCAAGTATAAGTGAAAAATTAGTAGTAGGGAAGATGGAAGTGAAAGCAGCAAAAGCAAAGAAAGCAGTGGTGTCAGGAGAAAAACAGGGCATAAAAGGGCTAAAGGAAAGGAAACAGCAAACAAAAAGTCAGGAGGTATTATATATTTTTGGTATCTGTTTTCTGCTCGGAAGCTTCTACCGAATAAAAGGCTCTATAATAGTGATTGATTTGTAATCTCTGGTGTCATTGCCCTCACTTCCCCCAAAGCCTTCTGGAGGCAGTCTGTAGACAGCCCATTGAAAAGTATGAATTGCAGCAAAGAAATTCTGCCTGGCAGAAAGAGGGATTGGTAATCAATTCCGTTCCTGCCAGGCAAGGCTGCGCCGCTCCCTCCGCATTTGCTGTCTGGTATCCTGTCTGCAAAACGCCGCCTGAGATGGTGCCCAGGGAGGACACAATGATACCAGGGATTACAAATCAATCATTCCCATTGTTGCTGGAGCTGCTGTTGAACGCTGAAGAGAAACGGCACGTCTTGTGTTCGATAATTTAGTTGTTTCTAAGGAAGGACAAAAAATGGGGTGGCTTGTCAAGATTCAGTGCTGGCTTTGGGCCAGCGGTGCCCTGGGGGGGCTGATGTCCAGCAGAGGAGTGCGTTGGCAGCAGGAATGCAGCCTGGCTGCTGGGGGGGAGCGGTAGGATGAGTGGGCTCCTGTGCAACTGCAGAACTCTGTTCAAAGCCTGAGCCGTCCCAGGGCTTTTGTCCTCTTTGTGTGTCCAAGGAACTGGACAGACAGCATTTTGAGGAGAAAGGTGTCCTGTCTGCTCAGAAGCAGAGGCTGGGACTTGTTGGTACTGAGGAAGGGCAGTTCTGGAGAAGGTTTTGCAGCAGTTTTATCTTCAGTCAGCAGAGCAAGGTTGTGGGAGGAGGAGAACACAGTCCCAGCCTGAAAACTCAAAGGGGAACAGCTTTGGTGCAAAGGGCCAGAGCACTTGTAGCAAAGATGCAGCTCCTCCCTCCCCTTTTGAGGCCAAGGTACAAGGCAAGGGCCTTCAACATCAGCTGAGGAAGAGGAGGTGAAGGCAGTGGGTAGGAAGGCTGTCCTTGCACCCTGCTCTGATGCTCTGAGGTGGGACACAGGTATTCAGAAGCTTCCACGTAGTGTGACCGGTGTAGGAAGGCTGCAGGTGCCAGGTTGAGCCTATCCCGCTGCCACACACCTTGGGCAAGGTCCTCTCAGCCCTCCTGCAAGGGATACAGAAGGAATAAATAAAAACATAAAAGAGGAATTACTAAAACTGTCCCTTGATAACTAAATGGTTGATCATAAATTGGAGTGTCTATGCAAATGAAGTAAATAATTAAAAACTCCAAGAACAGCACTGACTAGGTGGTTGATGGCTGGCAATTATAAAAGCTGAATTTTTAATATGCATACATCTAAGGAGCCAGTAAAAATTAGCTCCTAGACTAATGGACTTGCCTTTCTTCCAAGGCAGAATTTTAATGAGAGCATTATTTATAGCAGAGACCGAGAATGAGCATTTTCTTGCTTAGTCTCATTTCTTCTTTGCTGGCACTTTATTCATTAACCTCTGAACTTCTCTAGAGAAGAATAATACTCTACATAGAGGAGGGCAAAGATCACCTTGACCCCCTGAAATTAGTCACGGGTCATATATTGTCAAGAGAGTTATGTCTTCTAACAAATAATATTTATTAAACCCTGTTGGTGATATGTCCTCATTTCCTGCTGGTTTCTGGGTCATTTATTTGCAGTTCAGTTCACTGAAGAGAAAATGAACAGAACGTGATCTCTCATAGTGCAATAGCTCTTGTGCCATCTGGTCATGTACCACGGGTGGATCTACATCCTGACGAAACCCGAGGGGCTCCTATATTGCTACCTGTGGATAAGAGGTCCTCCACATGTGGCTGGAAGACATGGGAGGGCATGAATTTATTTTGGAGCTTGGCCCCCAGCTCTGCCAGGGACCCCACAGCCAGCCCAGCCACAGCTCCTCCTGCAGGGGTGCCCAGGGCATCCTAAGATTTCCCTGCAGGTTGAGATTTTAGAGTTTTATGTGAAAATTTTCAGGGGTGGATTACAAAGTTATAGGTCGTCTGCATTCAAAGTGGTTTGTGTGTTTTCCTTTTGAGCTTCTTTTTGTTAAATGTTTTTGTTATGTTAATTTTTTTCTAGCTTTAAAAAAAAGTATCCTTACTTGTCTGTCTTTCAATAATCAGGAAAGACCTGGTTTATACTGAAAAATTACAAAGCCAGTAAAATAATTAAAGAGCTTTGCTTCCCAGATCAAGAAATAACTGTGTATGCTGACTCCAGTGATGACGGAGACAAAAAAGGAGAATGAGCAAAAATGAAAATAGCGTGTTGGGGGTTTATAATCAAACCCATAAGAAAGAATTGTATCAAAGAAGGCACTTATCACTGAGAAAAATATATAATTTTTTGTCTTCTGAAAAGACAAAGCTTAAGTTGTCTTTCATTCTTTACTAATCAAAATCATGTGTTGAAAATTTTCACCTGCAAAACACACATAGTAGTCCAAGAGTTGTGCTGAGTGCTCAGTGTATCTGAGGAATGGAATGAAATTTGGGGTTGCCCTGCTCTGCTCAAACACAATGTCAGGGTTCCTCCAACAGCTTTCAGCTACATGTGCCAGCAGACTTTCCTTTCTCCTCATTGTAAAATGGGCATTGATTCCATTGTTGTTGGAGAGTAAGAATTCAAGAGAGGCTTAACCTGTTCCAGGCTGTAAATGCTGTTTAAGTAGTACCTTTTATTTATAACAGTTCTTGTAAAAATGTTCTTGAACTTGGATGTTCAAATGACTGAACCCAGAGAAGATCTCTACATAAGAAGCATCATTTAATTTAGAAGATGCCTGAACATTGTTATGGAGCAGAGTTGTTGATGTGCATGTCTAATGCAGATAATTTTTTTCTGAATTAATTTTTAAAACTCTCTGGGTTTTGGCAGTATTGTCTATTGTGAGTTATATCTGTATATCTTGGGAAGTTATCAGATCTGAGACAGAAGGGAGTTGGGGAATTTTTTACCTTTCCATCACCTTTAGCAGGATACAAAAGTGAATGGTCGTTTGTCTGCATATAGTGAGACCATACAACATGTCAAAATATATTCCGTGTCCTTTTGATATGAATAGCAGTTTAGGCTTGAGAACAGGAACTAATAGTTATGGACAGCATGGCTGCCTGATCACAGCATGAACTGATCTTGTAAAGTACTCCTCCTTTCTTCCCTTCCCTGTCCTAGTCCTGATGGAATAGCTCCATGGTGTAAGTGTCTGAGCACAGAACCTCTCCACTAAGCCTACTAGATGTGCCTAAGTTTGCATTTGATTTCCAGTCTTTATTCCCTGCTCTTGGATTTGCAGGTAGTTCCTGGATGTATACTTGTTTCACTCATTATGCAAAGTTCTGCTGAAATCCCAGCTTCCACAGGCTCTGTGAAAATCCTGGGCATTTTGCCTCATGAAGGATAAATAAGAAAGTGTCAACATCTTTCATAAAAGTTACTAGAGACCTTTAGGGAGATTAAATTTTGCTGTGTTCACTCCCATAGAGAGAATCACACAGAAGATGCTGAGTTGAAAGGCACCCACAAGGATCACCCAGCCCAACTCCTGGCCCTGCATAGGACCATCCCCAGGAGTCATACCCTGTGCCTGAGAGTATGAACCAAACACTCCTTGAGCTCTGTCAGCCTTGGGGCCATGACCACTGCCCTGGGGAGCCTGTTCAGTGCCCCACCACCCTCTGGGCAAAGAACCTTTTTCTAATATCCAACCTAAACATCCCCTGATACGACTTCAGTTACAACCCTCATGATTCAGTTCAAATTCATGTGGTTTCCTCAAGTGCAGATATTCACCATCATTGTTGTCCCCCAGCCTAACTCACCTGCTATGTGGACGTGCTGTGTCAGCAATGGCATGCCCAGATTTTATTGAACATGCCCCATTCTCCAAGGCTGCTCCAAGGAGCACCTTCCCAAAAGGAGCTGGGAAGTGACTGCCTGACAGATCTCTCCCCAGCCATGGCTGTACCAAATGCAGTTCCTGTTCATCCGCAAGTCAGTCAAGACACTGATGAAAGCCACTCTGCTCCCATTTGAACTGGGGGCTTTTCAAATTGCCTCTTGTATTTTATTCCTCTGATTTTTAGAGTTTTATTCATTCTATCTTGAAAGACTCATGGCCTATAGTAACTGCATGTCCTTTTTTTCTTTCTATGAGGACTTCTTTTCCTTAGAAATACCGATTATATTACAGAATGAGTACAAGCAGAAAATTGTCCTTTTACCTTCAGCCAGCTTGAGGGCTTGGCAGCTGCAGGCTCCAAAGTGTTGGGAATATGAGGAAAGAAAACTTAGTGGCAAAGAAAAACAAAGAAGTGACTTTCCATATCATAAAATGTTGCAAACAGGAACATTTCGTATTTCCCCTGCTGTCAGACAGCGTGTAAAGCATTCAACAACAAATCAATAATGCCCAATGGTGAGTGGTTCTCTTCCTTCATTTTAATCTCTGTGGCTCATCCTGGTGGCAGGAGAGCAGCAGTGTCAGGAAAAGGGAATGATTTTTACCAGGATTGTTTTGCAGCTGCCCCACCCTCTTTCCCAAAACAAATTCACTGGGGTTTTGAGGCTTTAATTTGCTTTTTCAAGGAACAAATGGACATTTGTTTTCTCCCTTGCTGCTCTGTATTCCTCCCTGCCTGCTCCTCCCATCACGTTGCTGAAGGCTGTGCTGTTCTCTTGGTTTCTTCACACTTGAATTTCCAGGGGCTTTGCCAGAATGCTGTGGCTTCTCACCATTGGAGGGTCACCACTGCCAGGGAAGAGGAGAGAGGAAGGAAAAAAAGTCTGTGCTGGTTTAAGAGTTACCCAGCAGGGGAAATGAACTCAACTCAAAAAAGAGATTATAAGTCAGAATAACAATTTATTAAAATAATACAATAAGTATGGTTATAGAGACACACAATTGGTTTTAA
>JAWWES010000002.1:3289620-3402423 GCA_035583135.1 Lophotriccus pileatus
GAAGGCTATAGAATACACAGGTTTGGGTTACACCCATCCAATGATGAATTGGTCCCAGCTGTTCTAACTAGGACAAAGTCCCAATATCAGCTGCTGTGTGACAATGGCCTGTGTCAGAAACCCACTCATTCAATCACTACATTGAACAGGGGCAGGTTTTCGTCAGGAGCTATGGGAGGGGTTGGGTACTTTGAAGGAAATACATTAATTAAAGCACTCTACAAAATAATGGGGGAAGAAATGCATAATATTTCCACTAGATTTTCTGCTACACTGAGTACTTTTTGACCTTCATCTCCAAACAGGAGATGGAAACTCGGGTTTGAAAGCCTTTTTATGCACTGGAAGCACAACTTGATCATTTCCTCTGCAGTTCTTAGGAAAAAAAATAAAAAAGCAGCAGAAATATGATCATGTTACCATATTTGCAGCTGAAGCTGTTTAGAACCCAGGCAGACTAACATTAACAAATGATGATAATTAGGCTTGATTTGCATATTAAAATTGTCTTAATTAAACACTGATTCTGTAAACGTTTAAAGGCTGTAATCGATCTTTTGCAGGCACTCTCGGTTATTTATATGATCTAATAAAGGCTGGAGGCTTTGTTAATGAGCCCTCTATTTCCTAACTTGTATGTGTCAATGAGATTATTTCAGCGACAATTACAGAGCAGGCTGCTGTTAATAACTCACCAGCCTCGAGGCTGGCATTGCTTTGTCTGAGGTTGCACACACCACGGGACCCTGCCGTTTACAGGTCCTTGCTGCTCAGACAGGGGCCCAAGCCACAAGCCTTACTGGGGAAAAAATCCCGGGAAAGAGATTTCACAGGGAGTTTTTGTGACTGTAATATCAAGCTCGTGGTGTCCTGCGAGTTGTTTGAATAATGGATCTAATATTTATACAGCATTGAGCTTAGTCATAATACATTTGGTCCCAGATCTAATTCTTGCAACTCTGACAGGCTGAACTTCGTAAGAAACTTCTTTTAGTTTAAGAGGTAACGTAATCATGCTGAAGTTTTATAAGAGGTCTCTGAAAAGGCTGCCAGGAGTTTTGCTTCTCTTCAGTAGCTCTGCAATCTTGTGCCATGATGTGAGCACCTTGGGAAAACGGTGCTAAAACAGATGAAGAGCTCTTCCTTCTCACTTGCTAAATGTTTTTATCACCCCTGACAAAAACATTGTGGGAGAAGTGTTTTTCTTGCTTAGGAATAAATTTTTTTCATTTTTTTTTTTAATTTATTTTATCTTCTTGCACATGAAAGTCTATGTATTTATGTATTTATGTACTTACATGTACTTACTTTTATGACATTTGTTTTGTTGTGGAATGTTCCCAGTAAAGATTTTCTGGTTTCAACCCCCTACAACATGTGCTGCTTTGAAGGTGACATAAATAGTTCTGTAGTCTCTGGTCTTGTAACTTCAGTCACCAGTTACAGAGCCAGTATTGATGGATTAGAACATATATTTATTCCTATGTCATTTCAGCCGTTAAGTTTATTGGGAAAGATTATTAAGCTTAACAAACCTAAATCACTAGACAGTATTTTTATTTATTAAAATAATTATTCTGTGGAATGATCAATAAACTGTGCAAAGCAGGTAGGAATTTCAAAATGGGTATTTTACCTAATTCCATTTCTACCAAGACTGAAGACATTCCAGGAGTGAAACTGGGAATAATGTTGTCTCTAGCTTCGGTAAGGCCCAGATCTGTTTCGTTTTGTGATCCCTCGTTGTGGAAGGCAGTGACAAAAAGGATGATGTCTCTTCACACTGAATCTGTATTTTAGCAAGACACCAAAAAAACATGTAAGACCCATAATATATGAAGCATGCAAGTTTATGAGACAAATTTTGCCTGTTCCTAAATGTAAAGGAAGTTAATGATCATATTACTGAGATACTGAGATGGCAATTAGTATTTGTGCTTTGAAAGCTAAATAGAACTTAGATGTCCAGCAGGCTTACTAAAAGATGGAACTATTTCCATAGCTTTGTAGACCTTCCTGCTTTACTTTCTCTTTTCTCTAGAAAATCTCACTTCCGAGAATGTTGATGTAAGTTTGATTTAGAATCATTACAAAATTCTGAATTTGAAGTTACAGAACATTACCATCGTTTTTGATAGGCACTTGCAATCCTTTTTTTTTCTCATTTCACTTAGAATATGTAGATGGTGTAAGCAGGATTTGGTGTAGACAGTCTGTAGACAGCGTGTTTGTAAAAGCTGATCGCAACACTTTCTCCTCAAATACTGGTGATTTATTTTTCTTTCGATTTTGACATTTTAAAATTACACTGTTCATTTTTTTTCTTATTTCAGTGACTTCTTTTTCCAATGAATAACTTCTTCAGTGCTTCTAGCTAAACAGTCTGGGTTCTCTTCTCTGATCCTGGTTATTCAGGTAAGCAATCCTGTTATTCCCACAGCAGCAGCAGTTGGGAAAAACAGATCATGGTGAGCAAGTGGTGTGCCTTCCCTTTCTGTTCAGATCCTGGTGTCTTTGCCAAGCCCCCCCCACTGGGAACTAGTCATTCCCTTCCTTCTGGTTAGTCAGCAAATAGAGATCACAGAAGAACCTGATTTCAGGAGAGCTGTTCAGCAGTTGCAGGTTGATGGAGGAGAACTGCAGACATATTCTGTGAGGTTTGCCCTTTTTTGCTGTTCCCATTTCGGTATTTTCACTGTGCATCTGCCATTTGAAATTTGGCCGAGATGCATTTGATGCAGAGTGACTGCCAGAACAAAATTCACACCGTGAATGCAGCAGGCTTACAAATTCCTTTATAGCAAGAGAAGTAAACACTCTCCCAATGGCTGTCAGACAAGTGATAACTTTGATCTTACTGGCTTACTCTTGATTTATGCTGACTCTTTGAAGGGAAGAAATTCTTCATCTTTTTCTTTTTCCTTTCTGTTTTTTAAACTTTTGGGCCACCTCATTTGTCTTATTTAATAATCACAGTTATGTATGTAGCTCCTTTTCTGTCTATACTGTCTTTTTTAGTTAAAGCCTCTTAGTTTTCTTTTCTCCTCCTAGGAAGAAAAAAAACCCAACATTGTTCTGGTATTAATTCACAGTAGGCAACAGTTTGGCATTTGGGCCAAAATTGAGCTTCAGATATTAAAAGCACTATCAACTTCTCATAGTCATATAAGAAGAAAGGATTTCCCACGTGTAGTCCTCTCACTTTCTCTTATATAAATAAATTATCTATTCATTGTTTTATTCTGCCTTCATATAATTTAGTTTTCAAAGCCAGCAGAAATTATTGTGTATTTTTTCTTGCACTGCACTCATAACTCTTCCAGTTATATTCCACCAGCAACTTCCACTCATTTATAATTCATATTTCTGATCTTTTCCACTTTAAAGCAGTAGAGCTCATGATGTTTAGTGTTAGGCAGCCCTACCAGGTTTCTGTCACTCAGGCATTGCTCTCCTGAAAATGGTTGGTGTGTTTCGCAAAGCACTGGAATGGCAAGTTAATTTAAACTGCAAGGTCTGCAGTTAACAGGCTCCAGCACACTCCATTTCCCTGGCCATCCCTGCCCTTGCACCCCTGATCCTTCCCTTGCTGGGACATTTAAACTCCAGGAGTTACACTGGATAGGAGAAATGCAATTCCCAAATTTGGCTTTTTTGGCATAGACAGGGTGATGTTTGTTCACCTGCCTTTCAAATGCTTAGTAAGACGTGGTGGCCTCTGTTAATGGAGCCATCTGCCAGTATCAGCCAGGGCAGTAACGTATAGCTCTGCTTTCAGTGAAAGAACTGCAATATCCCTGAGGGATTTTTTTTTTCCTCTCTTTATTTTCTTTTAAAGGAATAATGGGTCCAAAAAAGAAATTTCTCCCTCCCCTTCCCTGGATGGTCTGTCATGGCCGTGCAGGTGGGACCATGCTCGTGTGTGATCTCTTCAGCTAGAGATGACATTTCTCCCTCTTCACGGAAGCAGGTACAGGGAGGTGTGTGCTTGCCATAAAACCTTTTTTTCCTCCTTATATAGTTGGGAGTTTGATGTCCCTTACAGGAGTTGAGTGAGGAGAGAATCCCACACGGTCATGTCTGTTTAAATACTGCCTGTGGTTACAGCTTTCTGCAGACTGCAGTACAAAAATCCAAGTGTCACTAGAAGACAAAAAGATAATTCACTTTCATCTCGAGAACAAAGCTGAACAGAGGAGCTTTTTTTCAACTTTTTTAATTCATGAAACATTTATCTTAGAGTCAGGTTATATTATGCTGGCAGGAATATAATCTGTCAGCATTTCTACTATAAACTCCTGGTTTTAGTGTTTTTTGGGAGAGCCTTAGAGGTTCACTTTGAACAGATTTAGCATACAAGGTCTTGGCCTAGAAACATACTTTTCCTCCCAATTAAAAAATATTACTATGACTTTGTGATCAGTGCAAAAGACATATTAATGCTATATTCAGGTGAAAGTTCAGACCTACAGAAATGAGATAATTCAGGGGTGCTCCAGAGCAAGGTAATTAAGTTTTTTCCCTATGTTTAATAGCAGGTGTTACTCACTGAAGTGAAAGGAAGGCTGGTTTGTGATGAAAAGTGGGGCGTTGGGCTTAGCTGGCGGGCAGAGCTCCCTTCCTTGTTTTTATTACCCACCAGCTTTAGAAAAATGCTGTTTCTCAAGTTTGTAATGTTTCATGGTATGAAAGTTGTTATAGAAGTTCATGCATTTTAAAGAGATTAAAAATTCCTTTCTGCTTCTTTAGGAAGATGTAGGGAACAAAGTGGTGTTTTTTTTAAAAAAAAGAGCCCAGCAGCTGATGTACTTCAGTTTTGGCGCACATCCCTGCCTTGGTGAAACGTCGTGTAATAAGGCACACAAAGGTGGCCACAAGTTAATTGTATTCCCCAAAGACAGGATTACAAAACATCTGAGTAATGCCCTGGCCTTACCCTTGGTCTAACATTAAGAAACAACCTTCTCCACATGATTTCCGCCCCCAGGATATATTCCAACAGAGGTAAACAGAAGCAAAGTTCGTGCTGAAGGTTCTGTGCTCAAGCTTATCGAGTAAAACCTGTGGTGACAGATGGTAGAATTGTTTTCCAAATTTGTTCAGTGCCTACTGTACAGATACTGTACATCACGTGCCCCGCAGAGCTTCCGGGGGTGGGGGGAGATGGATGCGTCTCTGCTTCGCTGTGAGTGGTGCCCTCTGGATGAGAAGGGCTGGGGCAGATGGGGAGAGAGCAGCTCTGGCTGCGAGCATCTGGGCTGGCCTTGCAAGGGACACACACACAGACCTCAGGAAACTGCTGAAGTGAGTTATCAGGGGCTGTAAAAGAAAGGAACTGTCTCGCAAAGGTAGAAGGGGTAGGTGGTTTTAGGCTCTTTCCTCCAGGTTTTGTGTTTACCTGTCATATCACATGAAAATGAGTTTACTCTTTCTTAAAAATTGCCTTGTTAAGCTTGTGCTCTTATGAAGAGATCCAAGTTCCTTTTGACGTTTCCTGTGTACCTCCTTCAAGGGAGCAATGCAGGCAATCCCCCTGCAGCGCTGAGGGACTGCAGAGGCAGAGTTCTGCTGGATAGGCCACACATTCCCCTTGGAGCTCGCCAAGCGCAGGAAGAGCAGGCTGACAGACCATGGTGTGAACGAGGCAGGGAACTGAGCAGGACTCACACTTTTAATTTTGCACTTTGCTGTGAAAATGGAAGCCCTTGGCCAGATTCATTGGGGAGGTGGAGAGGAAGGTTAGACCTTCCCAGTGAGGCAGAAGCCAGTAATCCCAGTACACTGACCATGATGCTTCAAGTCTAGCAAAGGGAGCTTCTTAAGCATCACATTGTTTGACTTGCTGGGCAAATCTTACCTATGTAAGCTCAGAAGTTTCATTTTCCGCCAAATACAATTAAACCTTTCATGAACAACTGTTGGGAGGCTTTGTTTGTTTTTAATAAAGAGAATGAGGTGAACATTTCCACAGTTGAGCGCTTCATGGTTTGAACACTTTTCTTAATACAGTCCTTCTGAATGAACATTATTTCTTTGAGTTAATTTCTAAATGAACCAAGAAATTACAAATAAATCTCTTATCTGAACACTGTTTAGATAAATCTCACACTCAGATGTTATCTAAAAGCTCCTATCAGACTAATAATTACCTATTCTGCCCAGTATATTACACCCAGCTTGACCTAATGGATTTGTTATCTTGATTTTTGAACTTGCAAATTAGGTTTGTTCATGTCAGATGTTCATGTATAATACAGGAAAAAACACTCAAAACAGCAGAGTTTAAAAAACATCAGTAGTTATAAAATGATGCTCAACTGGTTTTGGCTGTGTTTTTTCCAGAGATGCTTGCAGTATGGGTATGGCTTGTTAAGTTAGGGAGTTTTATTTTGTTGCTGCTGAAATGGTAATTAAAATAAGTACAGGAAGATTCAGCTGCTGCTTTACATACTTAATAGTTGAATTTAATTATTCCAATGCAAAGAAACATTAATTATGTTTGTCTTCATCCTGTCTTGTCTTGTGTTTGTGTATCTATACGGATACACAATAGGGAGGATTTACAGCAGAATTTCACTATCGATTCCAAAATCTTGGGCTTTTATCCTGTGAGAATAAGAACAAAAAAATAATCTGAATTTAGAAGCCTTGTTTAACTACTTTTCCAGCAGGGTGACTGTTTGCAGATCTGTAGATCCAAAGATCAGGCTGCTTCTCTACAGTAACAGGTTTCATTTTAGAAAATGAATGTTTTCTCTCTCTGAAGTCTCTTGGGTAGCTCCAGTCCGAGGCAGGCAATTAATGCCGGTGTTCAGTGGCAGCTGAGAGGTTGATAGGCTCCATAACATAATGCTGGGGTGTTTCTAACCACTGGTTCTAATGTTAATTTCTGGGTTTCAAACTGGAAAATTATATGTGTGTGTGCATGTAGGAATAATAATAATTTTTTTTAAAACACCTCAACAATGCAGAAGACTTCATATTTTGTTTTCCTTGAATGTTGCTATTATCTGTGTATTTCCTGCAGAGGAAGAATGTATGGTTATTAATATAATTGGGCAGTAGCTCAGGAAGGGAATGGAACTCAGATTTCCTTCATTAATATTTCAGTCAAGACCTGATGACTCAGTTAACAACAATAATAATGTATTCTCCATAATTTATACTGCTGGAGTGTCATATGCAAGGAGACCGGATAGACCCCACAGGCTAAATGTGGGGAAAAGGAGCCTTTTTACAGCTGCAGAGTCCTGCCCTGGTGTTTTGCTGTTTCTCCCATTCTCAGTTTGTGATAGGTACCTCTGTCAGTGGGGTAGTGGGTAGGGAGACCTTCAGGGTAGCAGCAAAGTGCCATAATTTCCCCTAAGAACTCCCCAAACGTCAAGCTCCTTCTTTTTCCCCTGCACTCTTCCTTGTGATACAAGTCCCAGGTGTTTGTCCCTGTTCATCTGGAACCTGAAAGAAACTCAGCTGAATGGCAGATGCCGGTTGTGGACACTGTTCAATTCCACGCTGCATGAAGGAGAGCAAGGGTCCTGCTGGTGTTAGAGCAGGTTATTCTGTGATTAAGGACTGAAAAGCAGAATGCATGTGCAAAATGAGTGTCATCAACTTACCGCTGAGCTCTTGGTGCTGGAAGCTCACTGCAGTCTTAATATAAATTCTCAGAATATTTATTGCTGTTTGTTTTTCTTCTGGGACATTACAGCTAAATAGTAAGCTTTCCAGTTTTGTTTTTATGGCATGTATGTCTGGCAAGCTCAGATTTCCTGGTGTTGATAAAGAAAACACGAGCTGCGGATTGAATAAAAATAAAGTGGCACTTTGGAAATTAAGTTTCAGCGATTGTATTGAGAAACACTTTACAGAACCATTGCCTTTGTCTCGCTTTTATTATCATTATTATTACTTTTATTAAAATCCTTTTCAGAGGTTTTATACTGAATTGACCTCCAGAAGGGAAATTAGAAAGTTAACATTCATTCTCTGGCACAGCATCCATGTGGTTTTCTCTTTTTTATTGGTTTGTGACAGCATGCTTTTTCTGTATTTGTGGAAAGGTTACTGTGTGTATATTGGTATTTGAGAGTGTCTGAGGGTAAATACTACACCCTGCTGAGCAGCAGCAGTTATTTTACAAGGGCTACTTTTGACATGCAAAGCATGCACCGACACTTGGTTTGTTACCATGGGCTGGGTACAATCGATATTGCTGCTGGGCCACAAGGTAGATGTTGTGTCCTTGACATTTTTTCTTGCTAGACTGCCTGTATGCATTTGGTTATCTTTGTCTCCTGTCGTGTTACCTTTATCACATTTCATTTGTCTATCAGTCTTAGGGAATTTTGTGTAATCACGTTTCTATTCCAGTGGTGAATTTATAATTGGATAATAATTACCTACGTTTTATTTTTATCAGCATTTAATGGCTCATGTTTTATTTCTTAGAAATCACAGAATATCCTCAGTTGGAAGGGACCCACAAGGATCAAGTCCAGCTCCTGGCCCTGCCCAGGACACCCCAACAATCCCACCCTGTTCCTGAGAGCGTTGTCCAAACACTCCTTGAGCTCTGTCAGCCTTGGGGCTGTGACCGCTGCCCTGGGGAGCCTGTTCAGTGCCTAACCACCCTCTGGGGGAAGAACCTTTCCCTGAGATCCAGCCTGTCTCTGATATCTAACTTGTAAATATACTGTGTCTTTGAGTGAGGGGTTTTTAGAACTCTTTCCCCTCGTAACTCTGTTGACAACTGTGGAGGACTCAAGAACTGTGCTGTGGCAACCTTTTTGTGCTGAAACTGGATGGTGTGCTTGCTCTTTAAATATAGTGCTTTTAATAGTCCACAGCCTTGTCCTCTTGTTGCCTTGCAATCCTTCCATGGGTTTAATACTAATTTCCTGGTTTGACTGCAGTAGCATCTGTGGCCTTGGAGCAGAAACTACTTCAACACAGAAAGGTAAATGAAAAATACAATAAGGTACAAATTGGTGCTTGCCAAGGTAACCTGCTGCCTTGTTTTGGTGACTTTTTTAAACAAAAGAAATTCTGTGAAGCCTTAAATGCTGGGCTTTATGAGAGATTTGTATTCTAATGCCATATGAGCAAAATTGGAAAGAGCCTCCTTGGTCTGCAAGTTCAGGCAAAAGATCACATACAGGAGAAAGTCATTTATTTCCAGGCTTTTCAAGCAGCTTCTTACAATTTTTTTATCCTCAGTACTTGGAGTGAAATAAGTTTTTGTATCTCAGTGTTTGAGAACTGTCTTGTAATTTCCAACTGAAATTTATCTGCAGATAATGAATCCCCACATGTTCCTGCGTCAACACTGCTCTTCAGCCTCAATAGCTCTTTTCCCTCTTTGCTCTTAACCCCTGAGATATTTACAGCAGCAATCTAATCCCCTTTAACTGCTGTTTTGTTGGACTGTTCTCCTGAGTGGTTCAGAGATGTAATATGAACCACAGAGCATTATTGAGGAGTGTCCCTCCAGAACTACTTTGTGGTCAAACCTCATTAACTACCTTCTGAAAGGGATTGTTGCAAACAGTGAGAATCTACTGCTAAACGTGCTGATGATAAAATGTAGGAGGTTTTGTCAGTGAAAAAGAGAATTCAAATGTCTTATGTCGGAGCAGGAGTGATTTCAGGTTTTTTTTGATTGGGAAAATAAAAATGGAATTAAGCTGATGATATGAGCTCCAAAAGCAGGATATATACCCTATGTTTCCCTGCTCCTCAGAGATTGATTTGATCTGGAATAAGTACAAGGAAGTACTAATAGGATGAGTGGTGGTAGAAAGGCATCTCTTTTTACTACCCCTGTCTTCTCATCTTGAAGACTTCAGGTTTTATAGCAGGAGATACTGTGGTTGGATGGCTCCTGTACTGGGAGAACAAGCCAGAGATCAGTGATGACACCTGACATATGTTACTGCACTATGTAGGTCACTTATGGCCTAATGTGGAAGATGACAAAAGATAATTAGTTTTGATTTTGTGCCTGTAATTCCTTGAGGAATACTTTAATGGCGTGTGTGGAATATCAAGAGGCATTGCCTGAAAGCAAGAGCTCAGTCTTTTGGAAGGAGCGATTACACCTTCTAATTCAAACCCTCCAGCAAGGGAGGCTTTTCTTTTGTGATATTTGAATGCACTTTTTCTGCTGGCTATTATGTGAAGTAAGCAGATATATCCTTAGTAATTGTGAGAAATGTGTTCCTCTTCCAGCAACCAGGAGCTGGTTTTTAGCACACGACGTGTCTTGATTTGCACACAGCCATAAAATCAAGGTCTTTCTGTTTACAGCAAGGCCATAGAATAATTTATATCACTATAACTTATTAAATGCGCTCTTTTTGTTTCATTCCTAGGGTCTCCGTGTTTACACATTCCATGGTCACCTGCATCCCTGCAATCATGCCACATTCAACATGAAGGTAAGTTCTGCACACCAGTTTCATTTTTTTTTTTTTTATTCTTTAATCATCATCATGTTCCTTGTTCTGGTACATGCTGTGATGCTCTTGGTGAAACAGATCCCTCTGTGGCTGAATTCAGTATTAATAGTGGTTTCTAGGGTGGTTCAGTGGCACACACCTGCCAGACAGACCAGACCCAGGGACTGGTACAAAGAAAGCTGCCCTCTTCCTTGCTCCTATTTCCTTTCTCCTTTGATCAGTGTGTGGTTTCTAAGCCATTCACCCTTGTCATGGTCATTTAATTACTTTCTTTAATGAAAGTTGCTGTTAGGTTTTTTCCCTGGATAGTTAATTTTACAGTTGTCTGAAAAGAACCATTTTGGTTGGGTTGGGTGACACACTGCGATCTGAACGCCCGCTGACTGTGGAAGGGAAGGAATTTCTCCCAAATGGTTCTTTGAGGTGATATGAAATTCTCTGAAATGATCAAAATATTTGTGATGTATGATTCCTCTGGCTCTCTGGGCCACACTGCTCTTTAAAACTGGTGCAGAAGTGGTGAGGCAATGTGCTGCTTTCTGCTGCCACTCTCAGCCTTTTTTCTCAGAGACCATCTCTCCTGAAAAATATTTTAGTGGTGTTCCTGGTCTCTGTGCTCCCTCTGACACTTTCATTACAAGCAGAGCAAGGTACTGTTTTTTCCTGTAGGAGATCCTAAATATTCTCCTCTTGTTCAGTATCAGCTGCTGCTTTCCCAACTGCTGTGCTAACGCTATGTGTTTAGAGGGCAAAACCCAGGGGCTGGCAGAGCAGAAGGTGTGGGATAAGCTGATGTCAAGGAGGGAATAGGAATTCCCAAGGCATCTTAATTCTTTCTTGGCCACGTGCATATATCTGTGTTTGACAGGCACAACCTGCCTCTCAGTATTTTGAAACACTGTGGTGTAGAACAGTAGCAAGAACTGTGAGGGAAAATACTACAGTGATACTGTAGCACTGCCTTTAATGTGAGCATTAATTTACAAAGGGCCTCAACGCTCCCATGTGACCTGTGATGATTAACAGGAAGCTGAAAGCCTGTGTGCTGATATTCTCCCAGATAAGCATGTGATTTTGGTAAAGAATATTACAGCTGGCATTGAACTCTAGGCTAAAATAATTGTTTGACATTGTCAATGGTTGAATTAGTAAAAATGGAAACATTTGATCAGCTTTGATCAAACTGAGTGAAGAATATAATTTCAGAAGTTGTGATTGCAGTTATGTAAGTTAACTGCATGTACTGGAAAACCACTGAAAAACTAAGTAGTGGTCCTGAGTTGTGCAAGTAACGCTTGTCACACTGTCAGGCTGGCGAACCAATTGCCATATTGCAGCCAAATATAGACTAGAGAACTATTTTCTTCCCCTCTAGTGCTTGCCCACCAAAAAATTAAAATATATCCCAAGGGATTCACTCCTTTTCCTGCAGGGATATGGGTCAGTTTAAGTAGGCTCCTCAGTCACTTCAGTGGGCTTGAGGTAATCGTGTCTCGGGCTGCTTGGTGCCAAAAGCAGTTCTGAAAGAACATGAAATTCTAATTACACAAGAACAAGGAACAAATTTTCCAGTTAGATCAGAAAGCCATCCAAGCAGTGTGTCCAAATATTAAGGGATATTTTAGGGAAAGAGCATTGTGCAAGGAAGAAGCTAAAAAAGAATAATGCGTTTACACAAACGGCATAAATCCTCATTAAACTCTGTGAAACTGATTAAATCTGAGTTATTTACTGTACCATGCTTATGGAACTGTAGTTAATAATTTTTTGTTAAGTGGGCAACATTTGGAGCTAGAGCTCTTATTAGTCCTGAGATTCTCTAATTAGGCATTTCTCTGTGGAACACAACTGCCAGCTGGGCACCTGAAATGTGCCCATTTGTTGGAGCCTGCCCTGCTGGGACATGGGGCTCTCCAGAGTCACACTGCCCTGTGAGAAACTTCTGCAGTTGTTGTTATGTCAAGACTTCACAAATAACACTTCCAGCACCGTATAAACTCTGCAGTTTTCAAGATTTGTCCTCTGCCTGTGGAACGTTTGAGAAAATGTGGGCAAAACCCACCGAGCTTTTGAATTCATGACATAGAAAAACTCATGTTTCCTCCCAAAAGGTAATGTTACTAAAATCACCTAAAAGTTAATCAACACCTTTTACTCCCATGTCTCCATAACACAATAACTTTGTGGAGAAAAACATTTCAGATATGTCTTTTGCACTGAGGTATGGCCTAAATACCTCTCAAGCTCCATACATCCTTTGCAAAGGTAAATCACCTATGCCAATGAGGTCTAAAGACTCTAGATGCTTGGTTGAATCATGAATTCAAAGTAGAACGAATTTGCTCCCTTATGTGTGTGTAGATGTGTTTGTGTTCAAAGAAGAGTATAATTATCATTCACCTGTGTCTGTGTCTGGCATGCTGTGTTTGTATGATGTCTGCTGGTTTAGGAACCATTACTGAGATTGCCAAGTTTCTTCAAAACAAAAGAGGTATTTTTGAAATTACAGGTTATCTTAGGAAAACCTAAAAGACTATAAAAAAAGATGCTTGATAGCAACGGCCCAGTTTTACTCTCCCCAAGCCAAAATGCAAGCAGCATTTAGGTCATCCTTCCATTGATTTACTGAAGGGCAAATAATGTCAGACAGTTTTTAAACAAAAACAAAATTTCAATTTTGTTTACCTCTTCAGAAGTCCGGTTGGATGTCAGCTACCATTTAGCTGGGCCAATAATATTGATATTTGATGTCAGTTCTTATTCATTACTGCACCCAAATGATGCAAAAGTCAGATCTCTCAGATGTTTCTATGGATAGCCAGATAAAGCCAGGGATGTCTGACTGCGTCTAACAGACATAAACAAGAAAAGAACAGAATACAAAATCAAAAACCTATCTGCTCTGATTGTTATTTATGTATTCAAGGTGTTCACCTCTTTGCATAAACTCAAAGCCAGTTGCTTACAAAGGTTACCAAGTAATATCAAACGTGTTCAATTATACATGCAAAAGGGCTAATAGGTTCTTCCTCTAGTTTATTTCTGTCTCCGTGCATAAGAAATATAATTACAGAACTGAATTACATTTTAAATACAGATTTTATTATCATTATTTAACCATTTTCAGGCCATCGAACATTGCTAGAAGTAAAAAACGTAAATCTGTCTGGCAAAGAACATGTCATGGCAAAGAACAAAATCTGTGTCAAAATACCCTCATTTCACTTGTTGGCAAAAAGCACCTTCTGATAATAGTGAAACACTCAGAAAACTGTGCTTGAATCCCCTTGCACATCCATTCTCTGAAACAGTCATGTTATTCTCTATTTTTGGAAGCAAGTTTCCAGGAATATTCCTTTCCCTTGGCCAGGCATCATGTTAAATCACTTCCCATCCTCTCTGGTGCTAGTGTTACTCACAGACCCCTACAGTCTGTGCCTGCTTTACACATTACCTGTAGACCAGATAACATGTTCTCAAATCACTCTAGAAGAATTTGGTCCACCTTTATTCTAATCACTTTAAATATTTTTGCTCTCCAACTCTGATATCAGTCTTAATGTAGTACAAGGCTGGATAAATAAGCATATGTTTAGAAGGAAAAATATTCCTCCAGCTCTCCCTGTGAGGAAGCTCCAAAACGTAGGGGCTCATCTGAGTGTTCAGAAGGCCCAGGAAATCCATGAGGCATCGGTTTGTAAGGCGGTGGCTCTGCCAGGGTGCTGTATCCACATGTGCTTGGGAAAAGAGACAGTCTCGCAGCAGAGGCCCTTCAACGGAACTGAAGAAAAATCCAAGCCCAATTTTTAAATGTCACACCTTGTTTGTGTCATTCAGTTTCCCATCACCATTTCAGGTTTCTTATCAGAGATCATTTGCAAAGAAAAAACTTGGTAATAGGTGTCACCCACCTCGATAAGTCAATGTCAGAGAAAAATCCCATGCAGCAGATGATGGTGACTGAGAAACCTTTGGTGTCAGTAAATGCACCAGCTGCTGCTGGAGTTTACCTCTGCACTTATAAATTAGACAAAATACAGTCCCTTCACTCTCTGTTTGTTTTGCCTTCCTGGATTATTTTTGGGTCAAATTCCCAGTTATAGTTTCTTCTGGAGAAAAATAATTAAAAAATCTGTTAGTCTTGCAGTTTGCTTAATCAAGGCCCAAGCTGCCTTTGAAAACATGGAATTAATCAGTCTTTCTATTCTCCATCAAATATATAAATATATTTTATATAAATAAACATAAATCTGTTCAGATACTTTAAATCCCATCCTATCAAGTTGACTGACTCTGAAAATAATCACAACTCAAGAAAATCCACCTTCTTTTGTTTTATGCTTTCAACCCTGTGCATTATGAGAAGTGAGATCAGTTCATTCTGCCACAGCAGCTCTCTCCTCCAACCTCAGGGAAATCTTTCTTTCATTTACCACAGGTTGATTTTTTTTTTTTCTTTAGCTCAGGGAATCCCTTCTGGTGCTTGTTGTTGTCACCATGCAGGTAATCTCAGTAAATCACAAAGTATCTTGTAACATTCACCCAAACAAATGTGGGGAAGCCTAGATTTTAGGAGACCTTCTTGTGTGCCCCAGCAGTGAACCACATGATGATGGTATAGATGAGCAAGGTGGGGTAGGAAGCAGGGCAGGTGTCTGCTGTCATGCTGTCCCATTCATTTGTTTTGAACCAGCAGTAAATGAAATATTTAACTTTTCTAATTGAAGCTTTTAATCAGGTTTTGCTCTTGTTTAAATATTTGCGAATGATGAAGCTTTGTCTCAGCTCTTCATGATAAAATTTTGAGGTAATGCACATACATTTGGATCTCAAACAACTCTGTAAAGCCCAAGAAGAGAAAATGCATCATTTTTAACTAGCTTTGATGTAGTCTGGGTTTCAGGAACTTTAAAAAACCTGTACCTTTTAGGTCAGATTGGCCTTTGAAAGATCTTCAGCAGAACCTGAAAATAACTGACCGTACAGTATTTTCTTTTCTGTTTTCAGTCTTTATATTTACAAATAGAGACATATTGTTATGTCCATTTGCTCCAAACCGAAAGAAAAAGAGATTATCTCCTTTAATGTGATTTTGTTTGCCTAATTCTGTGTTCTGCAGTGAATGTGACCCTCTGTGTATACAGTACATGAAGCAAGCACTGTTTAGCATGCACAGCTGCCAGTACTGTGGAAAACTTTGCCCTTCTTTCTTAGAGGAGAATTAATTCGTGTATCCTAAGGAATAAGGATTTTTTTAAAATTGCCTCTCCTGGCCCTGCATGCCAGCCTGTGCTGTGGCAGATGTACACTGTGAGCCCAGGCCCCTGCATAATTAATTTTTTATTTTAACAGCTGTTTTTTCAACTCATCTTTTTGCAAAACAAACAGAATCAGAATACAAAGATCCAACTAGATTCTTTTAAATTCAACTTCCCTCATGCAGTACAGTCAAACCTGCCTCTATTTTGTGGTATTTAATGAGAAATTGCATCCTAAAACACATGAGAAATCAGCATGGCATCCCAACCCTCTACCCTGTGACTGTCTCTGCGATGGTCATTTTTTGGACTAATTGTGAGGCTTTTGCCTGCGCTGTCATTGCCATCCTGGAATGGAAAGCATTGCAGACCCTCGGCCCTGAGTTGCGAGGCCAGGGCTTCAGACGTGGCTGCTCACGCTGACTCTGCTCACCTCCGGCTCTCCCAGCGCTCCCAGTTTGCTGTGCCCAGGTGTTGGTGGGGGCTCATGTTTCCTTAGCCAGGTCACCTGTTAAAAGAGACGCTCTCAGTGTGGGTTTGCATTTGTTAGGAACAGACTGAACAGCTCTTCCAACAAACAGCAAATCTGTGCAAAGTTGACTCTTCAAAAGGGCTGAAACTAAATGTGGGCTAGAGAAATGGGTTTAGTAAACTAAACCAGTGATTTGTGTTTGGTAAGAGAACTCTTGAACAGGTACTGGTTATCAAAGCATGTCCAGAGGGAATCAGGGTGCTTGAAACACATTGCTGTATCCGTGGTTGTGCAGTATGTGGCTTTATAGAATACCAAGTTGGATTTAAAATTAATTTATGCAAGTGTGAAAGTAGGGCCAACTTTGGAAAGGCCTCTCTGTTATGAAAATGCAATTAATCTGTAGTTGAATAAATATCAATGTTAGAAGGTACTTGAATATCAGATTGATTTAGTCTGAAAATAATTGAGAATGCACAGTTGAAGTCCATCAGAGATAGAAATGCAGATTATTTTGTTATTGTATTGAATTTGCCTGGCAAGGTTTGCCAAGCGGTTGGTCCACCATTTTGGGGCAGCCCATGCAGTCACTGTGCAATTTTGAGGCAGGATATTTGGTCACTCTGCCATTTTGGAGCAGAACCTGCCTTTGTCTGCCACCATTTCAGTGTGGCCCAGAGGCCGATTAAGGGTCAAGGGGTAGGTGATGGAGCAGTGGCTGTCCCACCTATGCAGAGCTTGCCCTGTTTCTCCCCCTACCCCACTTCCCACCTGGTTGTATTGAGCCTGTCAACCATTCCTCTAATCTCCTCTGGAGGGCTCTGGGGTCTGTGAGGGCTCTGAGGGCTCTGGGCCGTGTAAGTGTTATGGTGGCTGTGATGTCTCTGAGAACTGTGAGGGATGTAAGGGATGTGAGGGCTTATGGGGGCTGTGAGGGCTCTAGGGCGTGAGAGGTGGAGCAGTGGCTGTCCCATCTACACAGAGCTCATCCTGTTCACCCTCCCTGCGTACTTCCCACCTGGTTGTTTTGAGCCTGTCGACCTTTCTTCTGGTTTCCTGCACAAATTAAATGTGGGGTTTTTTTCCCCCTAGTTGAATCTGCTTTACCTGTGATGGTGGTTGGTGAGTGATCTCTCCCTGTCCTTATCTTGACCCACAAATCTTTTGTTGTGTTTTCCTCTGCCCTGTCTAGCTGAGGCAGGGGATTCCATACGTGGCACCCAGCCAGGATAAACCCACCACAGATATTTAACTGGCTTTTCGTGAAGTAGTTCTTGAAATATTGGGATGAGACTTGTTAAACTGATAATTTTTTCACCTGGAATACATTAGAAGAGTGAGAAAGATTCATACCCCTATTGGAGTTCAGAATTGGGCAAGCTTCTGTGAGTACATTTTATATATTGTTGATAATTCTTCTTTATGCATTTAGTTTCCTTTCATAAACACCCAAAGACAAGATAAAGAGCCAAATATTAGGTTGCACTCGATGATCTTAGAGGACTATTTCAACCTAAATGATTGCATGATTTCACCATGTTCCTTTGGTAGTTTCTCGTTTAAAAAAGCACATGTACTTTACTGACACTCATTTTCTTTCAGTGACTGAGACGTTCTGCTGTTGAAAATGAACAGTTTTACGTTTCAGCAATAGATCTCTTGCCACTAATTCTAATTTATGAATTTACAAAAGCATATATTGCATCTGTATTTTAACATTACTGCAGTGAATACTACCCAGTTTTTCCAAATGTACTTATTTAGACTGTAAGGAACTGAATGATGATAAAATCCCTGTGCACGACTGTGGCATAGCCCAGGAATTTGTTATGCTTATTGCTCTCAGGAGTGTCTAATCAGGTAATGATGGCACCCGACTTTACTTTAGTCATAGCATCTCTCAAAAATACAGAGAAAAGCCAGGAATGGCAATTATCATTCATCTCCTCTCACTGCACCGCTCCCAGAATTCAAAGACGCTTCTTTGATGGTTAGAAAGGAAAAAACAAAATTGATTATTTTAAACCTCTCTGCAAAAGCTATTGCTCCCTTTGCAGCCCTGTTTCAAGTGCAGTGTCAACTACAGGGAGCAGTAACTCTGCAGGGAGTGCAGTGGTTTCATATGTAAATTTATGCAAAGGGTTTCTGCAAACCTAGCATGTGTTGTGCTCCTCAGACACACCACCAGCACTTCCTTCAACTTGATGTGACAAAGGGAAGAGAGATCCCCTCAGTTTTCACACAGCAAGGGGAAAGCCTGCAGAGAGCATGTACACAAACAAGAGACCCATGATCCACAATTATTTTTGAAAGTTAATAAATCTGGAAATTCTGCTGCAACAAAGTTTTGCCAATCCCATGGATTACTTTTGATGGAGCGAGCTCCTCCTTTGGAGGACACAGGCGTGTTCTTTTTGAGTCTCCATATGATCCTAAAAGGATAAAATTAATAACCTAGAAATAATATCGTTTTAGGATACTCTTCATCTGGATCAAAATCACCGCTGAGAAAATAAGGATAGGACATTAAAAAATTCTATCTTTATATCTTAAAATTTTGGGGTATGTGAAGGCCCCCATACCTGTCTATTTATCAGCATAAGGCATCTCATCCACATGTTTTTCACTTCTCAATATATTTGCTTCTCCTGCACTTTCTAACAGAAATAGACTTTTGGTCACTGATCACGATAAAGGGGCATCTAAAAGCCTCTACTCTCCTGAACTAAATTTCCCTTCCACTTGAAACCTCTCCTGGGGCCCATCTGGTTGATCCGTGTTCTCTATTTGGTTGTTTGCATTAACAGCACTCACCCCTCAGTCAGCACTTCGCCGTGTGTGTCTCCCTCCTTTGTGTTTCCCACCAGGACTTGCTGCATGCTTCCAAGGACCTGCAGGCAGTCCTCGTGTTACAGCTGAACCTGCTGCGGTCCCAGCGTGTGCAGCAGTAATTGACAAGTGTTTAATCTGGGACCATCATTTAGAGTGGCTGACTGGGGCAAACACTACATTTTTACAGCACTTCTGATGATCTCACGTTCTTTCACCTTCATTATGCTGGGTGATCCGTCTGTCTGTGTTCTCAGCAGCATCAGGGAGAAAGGGGAAAGCGTTGACACAGATCCTCCAGTATCTTTGTAAAGCCTGTTTTGACTTACCATGTTCATTATGAACCACAGCTGCTGAAGGCAGCCTGAAGGAAAAAGAGCCAGCAAGATTTGGAGCTGGGGTAGGAATGATCCCTGCTTCCCACAGGCATAAAACATGCTTTATCCCAAGGTGTCTCCTTTGAGCCATGGGGTGGGTGCTGATATTGCCATGTAAATGGGATTGAGAGAGAGCTTGGAACAGATTCTTCTTGTTTTGAATCCATAATGTTTTCTCATAATAGCTGCTGTTTTGCCTGTCTGTACAAACGCTCGCAGAGCTGGATGGGAGGAGGAGGATGCTTTTGCCCAGAGCATACACAGCCAGTACACTCTCAAAACCTGCACATTGAACCATAATACCAGGGGCTTGCAATAGATTAGTCATCACAACATTAGTCATTGCTGTACACCAACAGTAGCCACCGTTTTAGGGCAAGTTGTACCAGTTCTACTCAGTGCAAAGTCAGGAGCTGTTCATTAACAACTGCTAATAACATTCTGTTGGAACCACCGGTGAAGCTCTGACATGATTCTTTCTGCATCAATATCTTGGATTCTCCTCACCCCCAGAAGAGCTGGTGTCTCACCAGTTTGTTTCTGTTCAAAGCTGTAAAAAGTGTCCCTGGGAGTGAGGGCCAGACCCCAGTTGCTTGAGCTCTGGGAGTTCAGTTGCTTTGAAACATAAATGGTTCTTTGCAACTTTGATCACACTGCAGAAGTCGAAACTATAAAAGGACAAAGCTAGGAAAAGCAGATGGGAAAACACTGGTATTGCCTGTTAATAACCCTTAATACCCCCTTTCCCCCATTCTTGATGAAAATAATTATTAAAAATAGACCACTGCACTTTCAAAGTGGTAATGAGTGTAGCTCTGTATTTTTGCCAGGCTAAGTAATTCCATGTCTTTCTAAGAAGATGCTATTTTCATTTGAAGCTAGGATGATTTAAGCATGATATTTCAAAAATGGGTGGTGATTGATTAGTCATTAGTCTAATAATGGACTGCATCTGCATTTTTCCTCCATCTTTATCATATTTTACATAATTCATTTGGCTTAATTGGACATTAAAATCTTTTTCCCTGTAACCACCACAGCAGATTCACCCGCCTCTGCTTGGATTCCCTTGGGATCCCTCTGCCCTTGTTCAGTGCTGCTCAGAAAGCCCAATTCCACCCCGTGGGATGGGGTGGCAAAGGGATGGGACTCTGCCTGCCTTGCCTGTGTTCCCCCTGGTATATTTTCTGAGTGTATTTAGTTTTTGTATTACAACAAGGCCTGAAGTGATAGCTCTTACCAGGTGTCTGATGTGCTTCAGGCTGCAAATGTGGGAGGTAATGATTCCTCTTAAAAATATTCCCTCTAACTTATAAAATGGGGGTACAGTTAAGTGATATAGGATGTGTCCCACAGGGAGCACCTTAGAAATTCAGATTAGTGGAGTCTCTCAGTTTAAGGCAGCTGAAGCTGTTCCTCTGCTGGTACTTAATGGTGAGGAAGTTCCACCAGCCTTGTGTACACCGAACAAACTCCTTTTATTGGGAACAAGACTGGTGAGACCAGTAACAAGCTCATCAGCCAGAGGTCAACCAGATTCCCAGCAGTAATGGAAACGGGAAATAATTATCAAGCTTCTTTCTAGCTAGCAAGGGGCCTAGAGCTTGGATCTGTTGCCACTGGGGTTGATGAAAATGTCAGTCTAGTCATCGAAAGAGTCCCTTAAAATACACTTTATATGGCTGCAGCTGTTTGGAGAACAAAGGACTGTCAAATCAGAACTTGCCATAGTGAAAATTAGTTGCTGTTCACTCACTGGTTTGCCTTTTTAAAAATATTTGCACAAGGTGATGAAACAACTACTGACCTGCCTTCAGAAATAAACTTTGAAGAGGATACTCCTGGGAGGAGTTTACTGCAGTCCAAATTAGATAAAGCAAATTGATGTGGTTCATGTATTATTGATCTTTCAGCAATAAATCCAGAGGGGTGTTTATAAGCAAGAGACATAATTGTCCAGATTTTTATCCTTCTCACCGGTGTGAAACAGCAATTTTCAGGGAATACATACCTAAAGCATACCTGGTGATTAGTCCCACTGTTCATCATTATTAATATTCAGCAGAAAAAACGTATATTTAAAAAAAAAAGGGAATGGATTTTAAAAACTTCCTGGAAGTTGTATTAATCTGTTAATTCCTGATGTTACAATTATTTTTTTTTGTTTGCAAGTGCCAGTTAAGATTGGGATTGTCATGTATATGGATCTGAGCTGCCCATTTTAATAGGAGATCTTCTGGAATATAAAGATGTTCATTAAGTTGGCAGGAAGGTAAAGAGTGGAGGGTGGAATTGTGAAGGCAATTAAAGGACTTGCAAACTTTAAGTAGAGCCTGGCACAGAGCCAGCAATGAACGCAAACTAATTGAATGCTTGTATAAATTCTTTAATTACTTCAGTGTGCACACACAAAACAGTACCAAGCTGATTCTATAGACTAGGCAGCAAGTCTGACCAGTTTTATGGAATCATTCTACAAGCTCTTTGATTAGAGGAGGTGATGGAGCTGGGCTGCAGCTGCTGCTGCTGCAGCAAATGTAGTGTAAGTGGAAATCAGTACAACAGGAATCTGCTTTTGCACATCCTCTCCTTGGAGCTCATTGCCTCCTCCTTTTGCATGTAGGAAATCAGTCAAGCCCTTATGGTCCACCCTGCTTTTCAGTAAAATATGGCATGAAAAAGACATCATAAAAAAGAGTGTGGCAAGGAATAAGAACAGGAAAACCATGAGCAAGGCAGAGGGCTCTTCCGTGAATAACTAAAATAATAACTAACAGGGTTGAAAAAGCCAAAAGCTCATAGAAGAATCCAAAGATTCTGCCTTTAAGCTTTTGAAAATGGCCCATGGCCAGATGGAAATGAGTTCATTTAACATACGACTTATCCTTTTCATTTTCTTTGAATGGCATGTAGCTCCCAATAATCTTTCAGCTTGGTTAAATTCCTAGTTTTTTTCTTCCTATTGAAATTTGTTATCCCACATCTCCAGCTCACTTCACTTAGATGGAATAGAGCTGGCATCAAGTGAAGAAGTGGTGAAGTGTAATAGCCAGCTTACTAACAAAATCATTATGGGATGTTTTTAGTGTAGCAGCTGCCTGGGGATCAGTAATAATTAATGCATTTAGCAATCAGCCTGTGGACAGAGTATATTGAGGCTCATCAAATACCTGCTTGCACACATTGCCATCAGAACCCTGTCTCCTTACTTCTGTTTGCAGGTGAGGTGTGCTGACTTTTCACAGAAATCAGGCAAAATGTGCTGCTGGCGGTTGCATTTTACTCACAGGTTGTTTATACCAGGCATCCCAGAGGAAAGTGTTAAAAAGCTGCAGACTTTTGGCAGCAAGAGCTAATTAATCTGTGCCACTGAGACAGTGTGTAAGCCCTTTGGAGCAGGACCATCTTCTCCAGCTTTTTTCTCCAGCACTGCTTTTGTTCAAACAGTACCTGCAAGGGTCAGGGGGCGCATCCTTTCTGGTGAGGCCACAAATCACCTTGTGAAAGGGAGCTTAAATTACGAGTTAGGGTGGTCCGGTGTACCTGGAACCTACAAATGATTGAATTATGGGAATTCCTGCAGGAGGGAAGGTTTGTTTACCTTAGGGATGTGTAGTAAAAATGGGAGAAAATAAACATGGCAGACAATAGGATGGCAAGATTGAAAGAGAGTGGGGTGGTGTGGGTATTTTCCTGTGGTGTACCAGCTACTGTAGCAAGATTAATTAACAGAAGGAAGGCCCTGTAATAAAAGTAAATCAGATTGTTTTCCTCATAATTATGCTAGTAGTAACGATCCCCAGTTGGAGCCAGTGAGAAGGTCAGAGTCAGTGCTGCAGTTGCAGTCACTTTGGAGCAAGGACTGTCTCTGATCAATGTTTGCGTAATATCTGTTCCAGGGAAGATTCTCAGGGCTGTTATGATCTATTAGCGGGACTGTGCTGTTACTTAAGAGAGAAATGTCATATTGAAAATCCATGGGCACAACTGTTGATGATGAAAGGAGGAGTCGCAGAGCACCCACTGGAGTGTCTTCTGTAACTGCCCTGAGTAGATTATGTGCAGTCTTACCCAGGTGGGCTGTCCATTGATCTAGGTCAAAATTGCTGAGCTACCAACGCCATAATTAAGCAGCATTTATTGAACTGAAGTGCACTGGACACATACAAAACAAGTTTGAAGACACATACAAGAGAAGTTGGAAACCAAACCAAAACCACACACTATCCCCCGCAAAGGTATTTGTTAAAATGCCTCTATGGATAGAAAAAAAATCAGGAGTAAATGCAAGTCACATTAGAGGATATGATATACTGGGTGTAAGGGTCACCAGTGATTGATTTCCTGAGTGGACCGTTGATGGTGACGGACATTATCTTGCAGAGGAAAGTGAAAAGAGAGGATGGTGAGGTATGGAGAGCTGGTCCAGAAACCAAATATTTACTCCAGGAAATAGAGGTATCTTTCTGCACACAAACTCAGCTCCTCTTCCCTTTACTGGCAGGATACATCATGGCCTAAGGAAAAGAGACATCCCATGGGATCATGCATGTCCCAAGCTCCCAGTTTGGAATTACTGTGCTGTGCCATCTCCACTGACACCTCTGCTCAGCTGAGATGGACATCTTGAACCTCTCTGAAATTCACATAATTCCAAAATTCCAAAACTGGTGATCAGGTTTACAGGAGGTGCTTTATAAACATCAGCAATGCGTACATGTGTAGTTAATCCAGGCTCCATGCTGTCTGGAGATGGCAGGGGAGAGAAGAGGAAGAGCTTCAGGTGTTTAGCCCAGAAAACAGTATCCAAGGGGATGTGAATGACACACTAATTGTAATGCATCAGGAACAGGGAAGAAGGGAGGAGTTTTTCTGCAAAAACCCACTTGTATTTAACCTAAAGGATATAGATTGCCTGTGAACAAGTACTTTTATACCCGTTTTATATTTGTGGGCTGAAAGCTTTATAAATGCAAGGACAGGCAGGTTCTAGATCAGCGGCACGAGGTGGATGGGGGAACTGCTGCTAATGTGGCATTTACTACATTTATCACAGCAAGGGTATGAAAATGTTGCTAGTAAGAGTAAGAGACTGGGTAATCTCTGGAAGCATTGCTTGTAAGAGAAAGGCAGTAGATTTGACAACTCTTCCAGTTGCATATCCATGATGGTGCCTTTTTTTTTTTTTCTCTTGTTAAAAGTTTGCTTTCTTGAGATCCAGTTCAAGCCATGCAACAATCTGGAGTGTAGTTATTGCATTTTGGGAGGGTTTATTGTTTGTTTCCCCAAGGGCATTTTTGACCTCATCCTTTGTAAAGGCTGAACTTAATGGAAGGAGCCTGGTGACACGAGGGGGAATTAGCTGGGTACAGTTGGTGAGAGAGTTAGACAGAGCTGTCATGCTCAGCACCGCTACGCTGGTATGGGGTATAATTATGGTTACTGAGCTTTTTTTTGCAAAACAGCAAGTGCTGAGAGCACACCTTGCAGGCTGCTGAATTCTCCAAGCAATGATTACTTTGGTTCTCAGTGTTAATTCTGTATTAGTCGCTGTAACGAGACAGAATGGAGTTTTGACATTTAGATCCCCTCCAAATCAACCTAAAGATTTCATTATACTTACACCAGGATAGTGTTTTGCAGACCATAACTTTCTACTTGAGAAGTCGATGGATATTTTAAGATCTTAAATCCTCTATTTGCTAGAAAACTCCAGACATTTCTTGCAGGTATTATTTATATGGAAGATGTAAAAAATAGCTGAATAAAAAAAAATAAATCATGGATGCGGTAACTGCTTCATATTTCAGCTGATTCTCAGTTCCATACTATTGTGATTCTCCTTCCAAACAATATCCTTTAATCTAATCTTACACTCTTGCAAAAATTGGAAAAGACACTGACTTTGATAACTGTGAGTGCACACCAGCTGAGCTGCTTTGGGAATGTTGAATCTTTATTTAGGAGGTAAAAATGAAAAGTAAATGTTACTACATGGGTAGCAGGGGGTTCTTTCTGTTATGGTGGCAGGGATTAGATAAACAAAGTTATGTTTGGGCATCCTTTACCCTCCGTTCTTTGATTTTTGCATTTGTTTATATCCTAAATATTCAAAATACATCTTTAAGGGGGTTTGGATGATTGGTTTTTATTTTAATTAATACTGAACAGAGACATGGGGAACATGGTCCTGCTGTCTTTCCTTGCGTAGTCCTTGTGTGCTTCTGGCTCACTGGAATGACTGAGGTGCCCTTAGTGTGGCCATGGAAGGAGTGTCTGCTCTGCTCCCATCTTGTGCTTCACATGGAAAACATAAGTACACAAATTTAAAAGCAGGGCTGAAGGGCCATTCCTGTGAGAAGAAAGGGAATCAGAAGGCATGTTCTTAGGGGACACTGGTATCAGGATTCAAGATGACCTCTTTTCTCTTTTTTTACTTATAGTTTCTCCTGAACTGCTCTCTTTAGAAGTTGTGTTGTTGCTATTCAAGGCAATGGAGCTGAAAAGAGGCTGTGATAACCTTGTATCCAATAACTTACATTCATTTCAGTACTTGCAGCTGATGTGTCTGGCATCAGTGGGTGTCCAGCCTTGTGTTGTAGCCTTCCTTCTTGGCAGAAATACAAAAGCAATGCCTTGATTTTGTTTTCATCGTTGACAGGGGGATACAATCGCCTCCTGTGACTCCTCTGGCGTGATGAAGCTCTGGGACATGCGGAAGTTGGTCCCCATGTTATCCATCGATGCAGGCCCACATCCTGCCAACCAGGTCGCCTTTGATCCCTCAGGTAGGATTCGAAAACAACCTTTTCTACCTAAGGGTTTATTTTGAAATCTCGCTGCTCCCTCTCTGGTTCTGAAGCCAGATAGCATGTGTGAAGCAGTGTAGGTGTGTTAATTTTAAGGAAGAATTGCCTGATTGTGCCAGTGATCAATACATTTGTTATCTGTGGACTAAATTGCCAAATTTGACTAATGCTCCATTGATATAAAATGAAATATGTGCACTAACAAAGAGTACAATTAATTACAAAAATATTACCTAAAATACAGAACTGATCAACGGGGGTAAAAAGCTCAGCGAGATTACCTGTGTTCTGGTGATGTTTATTGTCCATTACTGTTCTTTTATTTGCTAATTCTGTAGTTGCATTTCATAACCAATCTAAGTCCTCTAACAATTGCCTCAGAACTTCGTCCTGTTGACAGGACTGCTTACTAGGCACAAAGAACTGAATTAACCAGTTATTTTTCATCATCAACCGTGTATTACCATGTCAGCAATATTGTGAGTGAGCATGTTTTTTCATTTGAAGAGGGGCTGTTCTAAAAACATTTTGTTTTAAAACCAGTATTAATCTTTCCTTCCAAAGCACAGACAAGCATTCATATTGCAGCACAGAATTAGGTCCTAGCCTAGGAAATTGTGTTGCTCAAAGGTAGTACAACATGATATACTATATAATATATAATGTAATATATGTAGATGTATTGAAAAAAGTATACATTTGCATTGTATGTTCATAACGTATAAAGCTTTGATAGAATATGGGAGATAATTAAGGAATCATTAAAGAAAAATAGTAGTATGATATTTTGTCATAATGACCCACATACTGTGGAACACATAATGTCAGTATATTGAGTCACTTGGCAGAAAACTTTGCCATCAAATTCTAGATTATTTGTATAGTGATTTCACAGATCTCTCTGCTGTATCATTAAATAAGGTATTTTCATTTCCAAGGGAGTAAAAATGCATTACATTTAAACTGTCCATTTCTGGACAGTTTAACCAAAGGCAAGTATAACCACTGTTGTATTTATGTGTGTAATTTGGAATAAGAGCTCATTTCTTGTTCAGGAGGATGTGAGGAAGTTATACATTTTGTTTCTGGGGTATAATGTTGGCTCATTCACAAAGGAACCGCGTCCCTGAAAAACACATTTGCAATATTTCTGGCCAGATGGGAACTTTCCAATAGAAAGGTTATCAGCTTCAGGTAATCTGAATGGGCACTTTTTTCCATCATTTGGATAAAATCCAAAATTTTCTCTGCAGGACTAAACACACAACAGAGATATCAGATTGGGGTGGATGATGACAGAGAAGCAGAATACAATAGGATGCAATCCCAGATAGGAAAATGCCTTGCTAAGGCTCTTGCTGTAAGAAGGATAGTGCCTGTGTTTCCTCAGCAGGGACAGAGGGTGAGCAACCCATACCAGGCACTATCCATACACACAGACTGCATTTTTTGGCTAACACTGGAGTTGCCAAGCCAACTAAATCAAAGTGAGCCTAAATCCTAAAATGGCCCTTGGTACATCAATTAGAGGTTGAATGATGCTTGTCTTCAACAGCAGAGCGCTGGGTAAAATGATCCAGCAGGTTCCTGCAGTGTTTGTCTAAACAATCTAAACTCTTCTGTCAGTCATTTGAGTGGAGTTAACTAAAAACGATGCCAAAATAAGTCTAACAGCCAGAAGACTCCAGAAAGAAATGGTGATGGGAGAATATATCCTGTGTTTAACTGCTGGGGAGTGGGACATCTGCCTCATTCAGGACCTCTGTCTGTGGAGCAGCTTGAGTGGATTTTCCTTACCAAAGCATGGCTGAATTTCCAGCTGTGTCCCTTAGTCTCTCTGGGTGGTGTTACACCACCAATGTAAAATACTTGAGTCATTTATAATCACAAGACACAAATTGTTCAGCATCTTACAGGTGGATTTAATTACCAGATTAGAGAGCCATGGTTGAGCAGGTTTTTTCTTTTGCCCAATAATTATTTAAATGAGAGCTAATAAAGATAGAAGAGGTTTAGGAAAAGTTGGGTGGTATCAGCAAATGAGATTGAGGTCAGAGATGGTAAGGCCCCAACTAATGGAAGAATTTTGTTTGCTTTTCCTTTGTATTGTTTTCAAGTCATTATCTTTGCAAATGCAATGTAGACAACCACCTCTTACCTTTTGTTTTAAACTGGTATTATCTTTGTCAGTATGACATGCATGGGATGGGAAGTGCTTCACAAGGAGCCAGTACCAAGGAGGAGTTTGTAAGTTACTGAGGTTCTCCTGATGGCACTGTTGGGGATGGTCCTTGCTAACTTGAGTGATCTGAGTGCTATTCGTGGCACAAATGCCTGACCAAAAAGCCATTCTGATATTGTATACAAAGAACGTGCCCTTTGGATTCTGTGTGCTGTGAATGGTCTCAAAGAGAGGACTGACCATGGTTATTGTGCAAGATGATCCTCAATGTAGCTAATTTTTAAACTGCATTCACTTTTATTTTTTCATATACAATTTAACCAGTATCTCATGTGGCATTCATGAATCCCTTAAACAACCTCTTGCAATCACCTTTTGTTTCCAGTTACTGTTTTGAAAATGTAAATATGATTAATCACAACACAGCATTGCATATGTAAGACAAGCTGTAGAAGGTTCCATTTTATATGCTATAGTATATTTATTATCATAGCACATTAAAACAAACCAACCAAACAAACGCCACTTCAGAGCAACAATCTAGAAAGCAAGAGAGTTACAATAAGGCCAAGGCAAAACAAATAATATTTGGAAAAAGGTACTGCTTTATTTTAAGATCCAGAAGTACAGGGAGGTGTTATCATTTAACCTGCTTCCATCCAGGCTGGGCTGTGTTGCTCTCAGCCTTACCATGCCCCTGGCCATCTCCATGGGCTATAGGGAACTGCTTTATTCCCAGGAAGAGGATATTAAAAGAAAAAGTTGAAAATTAGTGTGAAAGTTAAGAAATGGTAAGATCAAGATTATTTTGTGATAAAAGTGGTTCATTTTAGGAGACAGGAAATCTGGGGATGCAGGAGACACACTGACAGCAAACAGATGGTACCACTGTCAACTATACTGGCGTCAGGGCAACTGTTCAGTGATGCTATCTAAAAGCAAGTTTAATTCGCTTAATTGCCCATCACATGACATCACAGAGGGCCATCACCACAAGACAGGCATCACTCCAGTGGGTGGCAGTTGTTTGCTGTTCCTCTGGAGTTGGTTGGAGTGCTAAGTAGCGCTCTAAAGGATTAGTTTCTCTGTATTACCCACCCTTTTACTGAATACATAATTATTGACAGGATTTTCTGGGATGCCATTGCTGAAGCAATATCTGCACTTGCTATTACTGATAATATCAAAGACACAAGTGATCCACACAGACCTCATGAGGGACAGGGACACGGAATTCCTGCTGATACTGAGTCAGCAGGTAAAGTTTCAAAATCACAGCTTTCAGATTTGTTATCTGGCAACAATTTGTGTGCTCAGAACAGAACTGGCAGACATAGTCCTTGCAAACTGATCATGCAATGCCCACTCAGTTTTCTCTTTGATGTCCTCGATTTTTGTTGGTACATTGGCTGCAAAGACAAGATGATGTTGAGGTGACAGAGCCAGATGTCTGTCTTTTCTCCTTCTTCCCTTCACATTTTTGGTTAATTCTTACCATTTAAGTGGCAGTGAGGAGATAAAGTGTCATCTTGGTAAGGTGGGGAGCTTTCTAGGATGGAAGAAGCTCCCCATTGCTGGGAAGGTGTACAGTGGGTTTTGAAATTTGTGGCTGAATTGGCAGGGGGGGACACACCTGCACCTTTCAGATCCCAGGAGGTGACTGTGTCCACTTATAGAGAGAGAACTGGAGCAAGACAAGATCTTTACTCTTTCCCAGTTGTTTTGCAGTTTCTCAAGCTTGCTTTTTGTATTTGTCTCCCTCTTGATTACAGATAAAGTCATGCATGATGGGAGAAAAACCTTCTAGTACAGAATTTACCAGTAATCTTTTTAGAGGCATCTGATTTTGTCCATATAGAGCAATTATGTGCTGACATTAATGTGTGTGTTTTCTTTGTGACCCCCATTTCTGACTAAAAAGCTTTTTTCATTACAACACTTATTGCTCTGTGTTCTTTAATCTCCCAGGCAGATTACTTGATAACATCAATTGATTCCTTAGGGTGCTTTTCCCCTTGTGGTTCAGTTCCTGAGTCCCTGCCTCAATTCTGACTATGTATGTGCTGTCACAGGCAACACAGTCTCGACTGGGGTAATTTTCACTTGATTGAAGTTATTGCCAATTAAAACACAAACTTCTGATCAGTGATTCTGGGTATTGACAAAAGAGAAAACATGAAGAATTAAATAATTGTTTAAGGAAATGCTTTTTCTCTCCTTTCCCAGTCTCTGCATAAGCCAAACCTCTTTCCTTCCCCTTTCCTAGTCTTTGCCTGCCCTGTTTTTGCTGCAGGCTGCACCCCATTATCCCAATTCCTTTGATGCAGTAACGGCTGATGGGGCAAGCTGGGGTTGTGCGTGCAGGGGCTTCTGCGTGACACTCCTGCTCCTTCCTGCTCCGGGCTCTCTCTGCTTCCCTGCGGATCGCCCCCGGGCCACAGGGGTGTATCAGTGGATGGGCACTCATTTACATTAATTGGGGGTAGGTGTAAATTAATTGGATGTCAGTGCATGAGCTGATGGGGCAGCCATGCACGAGGGAATTGGGTGCTGGGGTATGAACCAATTGGATGAATTGGTTGGGCACTCACGTGTAGCTGTAGTAAACTCTGGAAACTGATGCTCAATATGCAAAGAGAACTTGATAAATAGATAGACTGAAATAGATGTAAATCTTTGGATTTGTCCTGGCACTTGTTTTTTTACACAGAGCTCAGAAAACTCCCAGTTCTGGTTATTAGTCATTTTGGACTTGCTACAGTGCTGTAACTCCTCCTAACAGGGTGGCAAGGTGATCCAGCAGTGAGTTCAGAACACATCTTTCCAAGTCCTTTGAAGCATTTGGTATTTACATTGAGAATTGAGGCTTAATTTGCTGTCTGCTTTGCTTCTCATTCAGGCTTTTCTCCGGTCTATTCGTAAAGCATAAGCCACAATCTTGTACATCACTTGCTCCTCTCCTTTCTCCCATCAGGAATTGTTTAATGTCTGTCCCGTCAGAACCCTTTGATTTGCTGTGAGTTCAGCACTCCAAGACCCATGTGTTTTCACTGCATCCTTACACAACTTTTCTATATAAACTAAGAATTTGATTCACATGGTCTGTTTCTTTTAAATATAATTGATCCACATTCTCAGAGATTTTGCTTAATGAGCACAAATGCAGCCATCTGCATATCTTACTTTGCTGTTTATTATTTGGTGATCAGCACTTTTCAATTTGTCTTCACTTTCTTCTTGGCTTCAGCTTGTCTCCAAGTGCTGTGTCAGTGCTGTGCAGTGCATGTAAGCTCTGTGTGCCTCCTCTGTCCCTGCAGATAATGGCCAAGGACCAATCAGGGAAAAAACCCTCTTCTTCCTTCCTTCCAAAATGGGGTAGGGCTAAATACCAAAGTCAGGCCCTTTGCTTTACACTGGCAAACTGAAAGCAGTCACGAGTCTCCATTTCTCTTTTGTCCATCTCTTTTTCTCTTTAATCCAAACTTGAGTATCCCTTATAAAGCTTCTCTTAAAAGTCCATGGTATGTGTTTGGTCCATGTCTGAATGTGCATCCCTACTTCAAACTGATCTGGGGCAGATAAACTTTCAGGTCCACCATTTGTTGACCATTTGTTTCTTTCTACAAGCAAAAGATTTTCAAAACTGGTACCTCGGGTAGAGGGAATAGAAAGCTGGTTCACCTCAGCCACACTGGCAAAAAGGTTTTGTCTTTGTGCCTCAAAGCTGAAATCACTGCTTTGGCAGAGCTTTGCAATAAGCAAATGCTGTTGCCCCAACCATGTGCTCTTCAACACTGCACCAATATTGATGTTTTGTCCCTAGAGAACCTGCCCAGCCTGCTTGTTTGAACTCATGAAGCCATTAGTGGACTCCCTGGAGAGATTCAGGTGTGCTCTGAGTTGGTTTACACAACCCATGCCCTATTTTCCAGTCCTGATCATGCTGCTTAGCCTTGGAAGTGAGATTGACAACACGCCTGTGTCGGCCCTCTTTCTCTGAGGAGTGCTTACAACATCTGTTGACCATCCTTAATTGCTCCTGTGGTCAGCAAGGGAGTAAAAAGATGTGCTGGAAGACTGCATTGCTCAACAGTAATTCCTTCTCTCATAATTCTCACTCCTTCCCTCGCTGCTGTTCAATGTAATTTTTTTTCTCATTCTCAACATTTGTTTTCCTGACCATAGAAATTCTCTAATTTGAAGGCAGTGGGTAGATTGGAACGTACACAAATATGAGCTGACTGACAGATCATTTTGTCTCCCTGTTTTGTGGCGACATGAAACTATGTCTCTCCTTATTTCTGACCGTCGCAGTTTGCCAAAGGGGAAAAAGCTGGCAATGAATTTTCCCCCTTTGTTGATCAGGAGAAGAGTTGTGCTGTGCAGTGTTTCTGGTGCGTCATGACCATTTTTCAATACCAGCGAACGCCACAATATTTAAATACGCTAGAAGGGAAAGAAAGGGAATTCTTAAAATATGACTTGATTTTCAGTACACACATAATTTAAAATGTATGAAATATTTGTCCTTTGGAAAGGAAAGGGAGGTGGCTTGGAACCTCCTTCTTTTACATTTTTTGCCCTAGTTGCAGATAGTTTTGTCTCTGGCTGTGTTTGCTGAGTTAATGAGGGTGGAGACTGTGTACTACTGCAGGCAATTGCTTTGAGCGCTGAGCACTTTGAAGAGATTAGCCCCATTGATATTCCCTTCATCTTCGTTAGAGAGGAATGCTTCCTTCCCTGGAGTGCAAGGAGATGGACAGCTATTTAATAGAGCCAGCCTTTTTCAAGTAGATCGTGTAGTCCTGAATATTTCCATCTCGCTTGCCTGCACACACCCAGCATAAAAACAGTGTTCTGGAGGCCAGGGTTGTACCTCATGTGAGCAATATACTGACCTGTTCGGGTTTTTTGGAGGACCCCGGGTTGATAGGATTGTTATCTGACTGGTTAAATGTTATTCTTCAAGGAGAAGCAACAGTTTCAGCTGTTCAGGCAGTCAGCCAAAACACGGTGATGAGCACATCGTTTGTTCCAAGAGTAAACGAAGGGAATGTCCACATGATTTTTGCCATCCTTGTATTAAACTAACAGAAGCTGAAAATTGGAGCTTTATGCATCCCAAGTGGGGCATAACTGATCAAAATTTTGATTCTCCAGCAGCTATCCACAAACTGAATTAAAATGGTTTGCAAGAAGTTGGCTTTTTTTCTAATCTCATTTTAACCAGGCACAAGTCTTAAAATAATAATATATTCAGCATCTCATCTCTAGAATTTACTGCTTTTGTAACTGTACCAGGTCCACAGGTTCTATTTTATATCTATTGTTTATATGAATTCCAGCTCACAGAGTGCTGCAATTAGCAAATTCCCACTTTGAATGTATTTACAGTGATAGAATGAGAACTCCTTTCTTTCACTCAGACTGCACAGCTCCATCCCAAGCCTGGCTTAGATACAAGAGCTTCATCTCCTGATTAACTTATTCCTGCAGACAGTCAGAGAGTAAGGTCCTCTGAAGGTCACCACAGCCTTTCTTCCATGAAAGGTCCTCTTAAATATCGACAGCTCTCCGGGTCTTTTGTTTTGAAAACAGCATCTGTATTGTATGTACAGAATTGATCAATACTGCATTCATCATTCATATCCTGAAAGAAAAGAAAGGGATTTTTGAAATAAGGTATTCTACTGATCTAGGATTTGTGTGTACTTTCCATATGTTAAACATGTGAGAGGGAATGGCCATGGCATTCACTGCCAAGGACTGGATAGGTCAGGGAATCTGTGAGGATCAGTGATTCGCATCTTTGTCACTGTTGAAATGAGATGTATGAGCAGTAATCAAGAGTCATTAGCTAGCTTGTAGCTTTGTGGAATGATCCAGACTAGAGCTGGGAGTGTAGAAAATATGCTTATGAAAAGAAGAATTTGGGTGGTTTTGTTTAAGAGAAGCAAATACTTAGAGAGGAGACAGAGTCCGTAGGGACTGGATGCTTTGGAGTGACTGGCTGAGTATCTCAAGTACTTTGCTTAAAACTTAAGGATAATTTAGATAATTTGGTCTGTTTACCCACTGCACTTTTCCCTTTCAAGGAGCAAAGTTCATATTTTGAATTGAAAGTAGGAAATGAAATGTCAGGCAGTTTCATATAACCTCCTGCCCCCCAATCTATAAAACTATCCATAACCAGGATTTAACTTTCCCCTTTTTGGAGGTAAAACCTATGCCAGTCTGTGTTGAGTTTCAGTAACTCAAAACTTACATTTTTGGCAAACTTGCTATTTTTCCAGTATTCATTTTTAAAAGTAACTGAAGTCTAAAAATTATTTGTCTCCAGATACCTGTACTATGAAGAAAGTTTTGATTCCTTGAACAGCTCTTCCACTTGGTAAATGAGATATATTCATGAGCTAGTTCTTTTCAGAGCTTGGAAAGTGGCATCTCTTCTCAAGAAAGAGATCATATTTAAATTAAAAGTGTGCTGTCTTTAGCCTTTTTTATTTTTATTTTATTGACAAATTGTCACAGGAGCTAAAATGCATAATCATCAATAACAAGTGATCCATGGGGCTATGCAAAATATATTGATTAACAATATAATCTCCATACAGATGTCCTAGGAGTGCTTGTTATTTTTTTATGGACCAATCTAGGACTCCTGCTTGCATTTCAAGGCCCAGGGGGAAGAAGGTGAGAGAGACAAAGTTCAGGGCATCTCTGCAGTTCTCCCCTGCTGCTGCCAGTCAGGACTGGCTGCCCTGGTGGTTCATGTCCACGGAAAGGCAGCGTGATGGCTCAGAAGGAAAAACACTCCCAGCCAGTCCCCTTTTTCAGGCCTGCAGGGGCACAAAACAAACCCCTTGGCTTGAAGTCAATTGGGAGCCTGAGACAAAATCCCCATTGTCATGAAAGTGTGATTTTAATTTGTTTTTAAGGCTGCTCCACCACTAAGAACATGCTGATTTAGATGCCTTTGAGGCATTTAACTTATGCTTATCCAGAACTGTTGCTCAGAGAAAATTGGATGCAATTTTAGGATTAGATAAGTAACCTAGGAGAGAGAAAGAGAGTGCAAAACTTGCATATCCACTTTGTCCAGATGGATATTCACTAGGAAACCTTCAAACCGCTCATAAATATTGCCTGTCCTTTTGTAAAGGCTCCCACCAGCAAGCCCGTGGTCATTTCCTGGGCAGAAAGACATTTTTTGTACTGAGACTTTTGGGCAACTAAATAAAGTATTTGAATTCCCTTTCTTTTTCTGGGGCAAAATACTATACATGATGATGAATGGGAAAATAAGCAAGGAAAGAAATTCTATAAACAGCCTCCAAAGCATGACTTGGATATTTGAGCTGTTTGTTTGTTTTTGGTTTGTTCCTGTGGAATGAACTTTCTTTACTTCTTTGCTTGTCTTTTAACTTGTCAAAATCTCTTTTATGTAGAGCTGTTACCTCTCTGAGTACCCCATGCTCTTGGGGAGTGGGGAAAATCTACTTACTTTTAGAATCTACTTACTTTTAGTCTTTCCTCTGTAAACTGAGGGGGGAAAAGGAAATATCCTTTTTTTTTTTTCTCCTCTTCTAGAATAAGGGCAGAGAGGATGGTGATGACAGAGAGTTCTTCAATGTTGGCCATGTCAAACATCATTCCCCCTTCTGCATTTTATATCCCAAATGAATATGTGTGCAGTACCTCAGGGACCTGCCAGAACCGCAGTGCTTTAAGTCATAGCAAAGGTCTGTTGTGCCAGACCCTCCTCTGGCACGGGGCAGGAGGTGAAGCTTAGGGAAAATACTGGTTTCCCTGCTGCTCTCCTCCAGAGCCCTGTGGACTGGGGGCTCCCAGAGCTGGGGACCTCATGCACTTTGGTGTTCATGGATCTGTTAAACTTCCCTGGTCTTTTGGTTCAAAACTTCTTTATATGTCCAGCAGATCCCATAGCTATGATGAAGTACTTCCTGCCTTTGATTTAAATCTCTTAGTGATACATTGTGATTCTCCTACTGTGGGAATTAGTGAATAATTGTTCCTTGTTCAACCTTTCCATGTTGGCACATCTTCCCCTGCTCTCTTTCCAGAGATAAAGTGTCTGTGTCCATTTAATCTCCTGGATTCATAAGCCATTCCTCATCTTTCTTCATTTGGTTGCCCTTCTCTAACTCTTATTTTGGGTACATGCTTTTGGAAACAGAGAAGAGGGACAAGTCCCCTATGATGTATTTAAGATGTGCTTAAATCATGGTTTTAAAATGAGGCCTAATGAGGTTTCCTGATTTTCTTCTCTAGCTTTTCCTCCTTCCCTAATGAATCCTAAATCTTGGTGTTATACCAAACTGATGTTTTCAAAGAAAACAGGGTGGCTGTGAGATCGCTCTCCTGAATGACAAAGGCTAGTTTACTGTCCGTCATTGGATTTGTATAATTAAGGATACTTTTGTTCAATTGAACCATTTCATGTTTCACAGAATTCAGTTTCATCTCCCACTTAATCCAGTAGCATCTTGAAAAACATAAATAATTTTATACTATCAGTGCTCACTTTCACATCCTTTAAAAAAAAATTATTAGTATGTTGACCTGCACAGGTCCCAGAATAAATGTCACATTCTTCTGGTAATCTGTTCCTGTATTTTCCTGACTGTGTCCTATTGGAAAGGTTCCATTTTTCCCCCTCCCAACTTTGGTCATCAACACTTCTGGCAGTTCAAGTATCTCATGTCACATCACCTTTCCTTCTGTGCTTCCCAGCACCATCGAAGACCTGGAGCAGATTTCTCATCTGTGGTTTCCTGCTATAAAAGCTCTGGTAACTCTTCAGTGTGGTGTTACATTTCTCTGAGCATCAGCTAAATCTGTTTCTTACACAACTGAGTTTATTACACCTGTAAAGAAATCAGAGGTACCAGCTGGCCAATTCTCAGGCTCTTTTCAGAAGCTGCTGTAACATTTGCCACCTTCCATTCCTCTGCCCGTTGGACCATGTTAAGCGGTAGGTCTTGTACTTCAGTAACTGTTTCAGTTAATTTCATATTTAATGTTTCCAAAACTCCTGATTGAATGATCTCTGATTCTGGCAAATATTTAATCACCTTAGTCCAAGATTTTGGACTTCTGTTCCCTTTTCAGACACTAATGTATCCTGTCCAGGGTGTGTTTTGGGAGTTACAAAAGCTGTCAGCTCTCTGCTGACACCCAGTTATGGTGGCTCCTGGGATTGCAGTTGCTTGGGTATGGTCGGAATAAAATGCAGGTGGCTTTGGGATCCATCATAGAGAAGAGGGGTTTAGGCTATTGGGATATGAGGCTCCTGCCTTTCTTTGCAAGAGCTCATCTTTAAAGAAATGGGTGACTCTTCCCAGTAAAGGAATGAGTCAGCAGATCCTTCAATCAAAGACATACATCTACTTAATGTAGATGTATGTCTTAATTTGTTGCTCAGCTAAATGTGCATCTGAAGTTGGATGGTAACATTAAAGTTGGATGGTAAGATCAGGAGATAAATTGTTAAAGCTGTCCTTGGAGTGCAAGGTTCACTGAATTTGAGAATTTCATTGTGCATTCCATAAAAAAGTGGAACTTAAAGCATAGTCTGTTAAATTCATTGCCCTCCCTGACTTCCTTGCCAGAACTGTAGTAGTAGTTGATAACAGCCTTTTATTCAGGTTCATTCCTTTCTGTGTTCCAGGCTGCAGCCACAGCTGTCTGCTTAAAACTCTAATACACAATTATGTGTATGTGGCTAAACAGGTCTTTCCTTACATCAGTGGAATTAGCCCTCTCCACTGTGGTCCAGTATTTGAGGGGGTTTTATTTTCTGTTGTGTATTATTTTTCCTTCAATTCCATACAGTAGCCGGTCAGCCTGAATAGCACTGGGAATATCTCTTATAGTATAATTGGCTTTTATAGCAGTGGCTGTAATTAATTATTAGTATTTTAGCTATGCTTGCAAGCTAAGTTTAGGTACTGACAAAATAAGGAGTCATTGGCTGATGGACCAGCAAAATAGTGGGCTCCATTTAGGCAGCTGAACCCTCTGAGTCAGAGCCCAGGGAGGGCAGGTCTGTGCCAGTGCTCGCCTCGCTCAGTGCTGTGGCTGAGAGGTTCTCACCTTCTTGAAGGTTCCTCACCTTCTTCCCTGAGCAGCTGCAATTGCCAGGAATGAGTGAACAAGCCAGCTTTAGAAACACATGGCCTTCCCCTGACAGCTCCTGCATCTCAGTGTTTGAGTGTGGGAGTGCTGAGCCTCATGATGCAGGTGTTGTGATTGATGGTAATTTATATTTCTTTATTGACACATTTGTTATAGAACACGTTTGTGTAAGCTAGTAGACAAATCTGGTGCTTGATAGGGTATTGCAGGCATAGTAAACACAAAATCAGGGAAAATGAGGTTACTGAGTACAATGAACACTTCCTCCCTGGCATCAGAGCAAAGCATAGGGAAAGGAAACAGGAAAGGAAATCAAGAACCAGCCCCACAGAAATTATTAAACATCACCTCATTCAGAACCCCTCAGCTAAAATAAAAAAGGTGCTCTCCTGAAATACCACCCAAAGTCTTACCTGGTAGATATAGATCTAATGTTTAAAGAGAAGACTAATGTTGTTTGCTGGGCAGTGCTGAGCATCCCCATGGTGTCATGTACCTTGTGCAGCAGGTTGTCTGTGGCAAGCTAGGATAGTGGGCCAGGGTAGGAGATGTCTTGAGTCTCGGTGTTGGTCCTTTCAAGGGAAGAGAAGTCTGAGCCTCCAACATCTGAAGAGGATTTCTTCTCGGCTTTTGTCTTGACACGACATGTTCTGGGTGGCTGTTCCTGTAATCCCCCTGAGCCAGCCTCTGTCTAGCAGGCACCATACATTCTGTGCAGGGCATTTTCTGGGCCATTGTAGGGGACCCAGCTGAGCAGGTATGTCCTGGATGCTGCAGCAGCCTGCTCTGGCTGTTAGTGGTTCATTAGGTCAGACATCCCAGCTCTGGGGTGGTTTTCAAACACAGCTTCACTGAGAGTCGTAGTTTCACTCTCGTCTGCATGTGCTGCTGGCCTGAGGGCTCCTGGGGCTTCCCATTCAAACTCTTACACTAACCAGGCACTCTGGTACATATTTTATAACAATTCTTTGTCATTCCTCTCTCATTTGTTTTCTGGTGTTCCTTTCCTTTTGCTGCTACAAAAGCTCTTCTGTTCTTACATTTGATGTTCACTTCTGTGATTTGTCCTGATGTTCTCTACAATTATTGTTTGAGTAGTACTGAGGGGAATGTCTGAATAATTCAGTGGAATGGATCCAAAATGACACAGACTGGGTTGCTCAAGAGATGAGAGCACAGTCACACCCATTAACATAGATCTGACCTTCACCTTTTGTACAAATACGTGCACATTACAGTCCTTTGACTCTTCTGCAGTTTTGCTCTTAACATACATATTCACAGTCTGTTTGGAAGCAGGTACTAAAGGCTGGATGAGGAGGTTTTACTTCCAGGAATTACCCATTAGGTGTGAAGCTGTTTTTTGTGTAAAGGTGTGGCAGAGTGACCTTTAAGATCCTGCCATTGTGAACTGGTAGATGTGAACTGGTAGATGCCATGAGCTCGCTCACATTACTACCGTGGTTCAGTCACTTGTGCTATGAGCACCATGTGTCTGAATTTGAAGTGTCTTGCACTGGACCTCTCTGCAGTGTTACCTGACTTGTTCTTCTCCTATAATTCATGGAGGAGAGGTGAGAACTGCATCCCAGTACAGTGTGGCCATCTTCATGGAAACATGATGCCTGTCAGTACGTCCTCTCCAGAACAGAACACCTAAAATTGCAGCATCACAGAATGGTTTGAGCTGAAGGAAACTTAAAGCTCATCTTGTTCCACCCCCTGCCAGGGCAGGGACACCTTTCACTATACCAGGTTGCTCCAAGCCATGCCCAACTGGACCTTGAACACTTCCAGGGATGGGACAGCCACAGCTTCTCTGGGCAACCTGTGCCAGGGCCTGACCACCCTCACAGGGGAGAATTCCTTCCTAATACCTCATCTAAACCTACTACCTTTCAGTTTGTACCCATTACTCCCTGTCCTATTGGTACAGCTCCTGATGAAGAGTCTGTTTCCAGCTTCCATGTAGTTCCCTTCAGGTACTGGAAGGCTGCTGTTCGATCTCCACGCAGCTTTCTCTTTTCCAGGCTGAACAGCCCCAGCTCTCTCAGCCTGTCCCCATAGGGGAGGTGCTGAAGTGTAGAATTCAAGCATTTCATGTCTTCAGTTGTCCCAGCCCAACAAAAGCAAAAACTCCTTTATGTGCTTAGTGATTCAAAAGCAGCAAACACACCTCAGCCCATCTACTGCCATGTACATAATCGGTTTGGGTATTTCCAAGCAAAACAAATACTTCCAAAGGAGCTATTGTGAACAGATGGACTAACATTCATAAAACAGGCAGTTCCCTCTTTAAGTGATTTGTTGGAATAAAAGGTATTGTTTCCATTGAGATTTAAACTACAGTTTGCTTAAATTATTTTTATATTTGCCCATTATATTGTGAGCATATGAAATGGGCAAAATGTTAAGAATAATTAAGCAGAGTGGTCCTGAATACCCTGGTGAGTCTGAAAAATCATATATAACAGTAAGCAGCTATCTGTGGAGCTGCCAATTCTACTTATATAAGCCCATCTGTTTACATCTACACCTGTTCCCAAAAGAAGAATACATCTTATGTGAAGAATTCCCACCAGATCCCTCAGACATTTTATCATTCAAGAATGTTCTTCCTGTTTGTTCTCTCTCTTTCCTTTATAAGAAACTATACAATTCATGTTTTCAGTGTGGTCTCTTAGAACATTTGCAAGACAAATGCTGGACTTAGCATATAAAATTAAATGAGTTTGTTCTCTTCTGATTCTGTAATGAATACAAATTGTTCCAAGCCATTTGCATGTACCTTTGACTCACGGTGGCTCATCGTCTTGTCTCCTTGTTTCTCTCTCCCCTCCTACATTCTCATTTTGAATCCCTCAGACCATCCCTTGTTAAAGCTAAGGTATAGGTTATTTTATGTCTAACTTCTTTTATTATAAAGCTTATTTTTAAAGGAGAAAAAGGGATTCAGGAGCTCCAAATTGGTGTTTCCCTTTGTCCCCAAGTCCTAGGAGTTCTGCAATGTACAGCTAATGTTCTACTGCTAAGAAACAGCAGATATACATTCCCTGGTGTAGGTTCCATCCTCAGAACTGCTTCAACAACAACATTACCTGAATAACATCAGATATAAGAACGTGGACTTTTTTGATCTTTTTATTAAGTCCTGGTATCAAAGTAGATTTATTCACTCTCAAAGATAAGATGGGGGAGGCCAGCTTTTGAAGATCATTTGCATTTCTTTCATTTGGTGGCCTAATCTTCTTCCTACTCTATTGAACTTCTGTAAATTGTTTTAGAATTCTTAGAACAAAAAAATATCTCTAAAGATTTCTAACTTCTAATTATCAAAGTGTAAATTCTTTACATAAACTTTAGTGGCACAGCAAATACAAAATAAAATGAGGTCAAGTCAAAAAAGGAACAAATTCAATTATCCCCTCCAAAGAAATCTGAACTTGATTTCAAGTTTTGAATTACAGATTTAGAATATGTGTGGATTTTTTTTCTTATCAGCTTCTGCAGAACTGAAATATGTGAATTCAGGATATGTATCTCATTCAGAGAGTGCAGCAGCCTTTCCCAGCACAAACATGTTTTACTCCCCATTATACTGTCCAAGAGAGACTTGCCATGAACTTTCATCCTTCACTGCTTTTACCTAATATTTATTCCCTTTGTTGTAAGCAGTGGCTAGTTGTGTTTTAGACAAGTAAATTATTCCATGGTAACCTGTTGGTGGCCTTAGATGGCAAGTGACAGAAATAGGAAGGGAAGTGCCCTCCTGGCAGGGAGTGGGTAAAGGCGGGTTCCTGATCCATCTCTTTGTAAGTGCTGAGGGAGGACGGAGTGTGCAAAGGATCCATCATCTGACATTTTTGTAGGGTTTGATATTTGTGAGGAAGATGAAATGGACTGGTAGACTGATTTGTTCTCAAATCAAACTCCTTGGGACTGTTAAAACACTTTTTTCCTTGAAAGGCAAAAACTAAGATTAGGCAGAAGTAGAAAAGATCTTTAAGACCAGTGAGGTTATAGACATTTATCTCTCTACTCAGGGGCTGTATTAGAGGCTCTTGCCTGCAGTGGGGACAGCAGACCTTGGCCAAAGTGGGTTGATGTTTGATTTCCGTACGCTAACAGCATGCACTGAGGTGACTTAGTTGGTGCTTGATTCCCCTGACTGCACTGGTGCACCATTTCATGGAGACCTTCTTGGTTACCCATCAAGTGGGCTGTGTATTGTCACTTTGCAGTGTAAGAGGTAGCTGGGAGTGTGCAGGTGCCCTCTGAGTCACAGGGAGAAGTGAATTCAGAAAAATCAGCAGCTTACAGCCTACCTTGGCCTTTTGTCCTCAGTAACCCAGGAGAGCTCATTTCCATGTGCCTGTGCTGGGCTTAGCACAGAGAAAGGAGCTGCTCTTGGAGCTGTTCTTCAGTTACTATTTTCTTACTATGTTACCTTTTCCTTTGGTGTTTCTCATAAACAGCATTAACCTCTTTGCAGTTTTTTATTGTCACAGGGCATTTTCTCTAGATAGATCTTGAACATCAAAATTAGTTTGGACATCAGGAAGAATTTCTTCACTGAAACGGTGGTGAGGCATTGGAATGGGCTGCCCAGGGAGGAGGCAGAGTCCCCATCCATGGAGGTGTTCAGGAAATGACTGGATGTGTCACTTAGTGCTCTGGTCCAGTTGACAAGGTGGTGATTGGTCAAAAGTCGGTGATGTTGGAGGTCTTTTCCAACCTTGAAGATTCTACGATTCAGTGATTTTAAGTAGATTTCTCGGTATCCCTTCAGTAATCTGGGTAGAGGATTCTTCAGCTGTTTATCTGTAACAAAATACTTTCCCCAACCCATCCAGTGATTCCAGCAGTCCAAAGGGGGGATTAAAAGAGAGGTTTATATTTAAGAATAGATCACAGCTAAAGAAATCTAGAGTATTATGGGATTCTTTGTCAAGGCCTTTGAAGATATTGTCTAAAACACTTTTTAACTGCTTGGCTCTATCAGCTCTGTGGGAGTTATTGTCTCTATTTCCAAACAGTTAGCAGATAAAGCCTTAAAGGCTTGGAGCAATCCCAATTGTACGGTGAGTCAATTTATGGGGAAAATATCTCTTGAATCAGTAGTTAAAACTTTATTACAGATGGCTCAGATATTGGGCTTGATTTATTCTTTATATCTTCTGTAGTGACATGAGTGAATTGTCTACAGAAAGGCCACATCATACTTATTACAGAGTAAAGGGCAAATTGGAAAGGTAGTTGCTTCTTTATGGGCCCAAACACTTCTTCCAATTGCAGCAGAGCAGAGAATGCAGAAATAAAACAAGATTCTTTTTAGGTTGTTGCAGCAAGTTATCAGCATAGTTGTTTATCATTAGGATGTGCTTGAAGACAGTTTACATAAATATCTTTATACATACCAAAGGAAGTTGTTTCACCTGATGATAGTATTTGATTTTATTTGATGCCTCCTTGAAACTGTCAAGAACTGATTTAAATCAAGCATTCATTTAAATCACGCAAGGCAAGGAGAAGGAAGACCTTAATGATCTTAAGGATTTTAATTTGGTTATATCTTACCAAATTTGCTTAGAATTGAAAATTATTTTGGAAAGTGAAAGCCTTTATTTTACTGTGAGACACTCAATAATTGCACTAGATATATATTTCAAGGGGAAAAAAACCCAACATATTTTCAAAAATTTCTTAAAATCACTTATAAAAAAATTCCTACAACCATTGTCTTTTTTTCACCCTTCTGTGAGGAGAATGCATGGCAGTCGATGCAGAATTCTTCTGAAAACACATACTTTGTTTTAAATTAAAATGAATAATGCACTGGGATTACAGGTGGGCTGCAGTGTTTTATTTCTGGTTTTATTTTCATGATCCATGTAATACGGGCAATAGTTTAGAACTGTATTTTTGAAGGACAGTCTTGATTTCAAAGTTTCATGTAATAGTGTAAAATTCATGAAAGAACCCATAACTGAGGAAATTCTCATTGTTCATACTTTACTTGTTTGAAATTAGATGAAATTTGTGAAATATCATTGAATTAGAACTGGTTAAACTATTTCTCTTGTGCATTCTCATAAAGGAGAAGTATTGCAGAAATGATTTGTCCAAGTCTTTTCCAGTTTCTCCTGACATTTGATAGAGTTCTCTTGACGTTTGGATTGCTAAGCTGGGGATCCTTGGATCAAATCCTTTCTCTAGCTTGACCTTTTAAAAATATCTGTGCTTTTAAATTGGTAATATTGGATGTTGCAAGGGAAGGTGCTAAAAAAGCCCACTGGATGATTATGGAGATCTATGAGATCTACTAAGAAGATCAACCCATCTTCTTGGATTGACTCATGAGCTGGCTCATGAACGTATGCAAGTGATGTAATTTTTTAACCTGTTGTATTGTTAGAAAGAAATAAAATGTTTGAATGACATAATGCAAGATTAATACTCATATCAGTCAGTAGAATAAATGCCATGCTGTTATTCGTGGTATGTTAAGAATAAAAATCATTGACATTGTAAGCATAAAATAGGCACAAATAATGGCAGAAACTATTAGGCTCTAACTTTGAAAATATCCAGCAATTATGCAACTTAAATTAGCAATCTCAACTTACCCATATATTTACATATTAATGGTCCTAAGTGGTAATTGTAATTGTCTCTCATCATTGCTTCCTTTGACCCTCATTTTTCAAATAAGAAATATGAAATTCCATTAAGTAACATTAATAGTAGAAAATTGATTTAAGGCAAAATATCATCAATTAGCAAGCCCTTAACACATCTCACTGTTTTCAGCTGATGCTTACTTGAAGAAAAAAAAGTTAATTATTTTATGTATGTCTGAATCCAAGGATATCATCTCATGCACATATGATGGAGATGAGAAAGAAAGTATATTAGATTTCCTGGCCTTGATCCAGTAAAGCATCAAAATTCATGTTGACTTCTCTAGACTGTTCATGTGTGGCTGATGAGGGGCAAAGAGCCTCTCAACACACACAGTCAAGGCCAGTGCCAGCGTCTTTGGACTGGGAAAGGCTACACTTCTGACAGTTATCTTTATGCCTGGGGTAGTTTGGGGTGTTTTAATGCAACTGAATATTCTCACAAGTAAGCCAGAACTCCCTGCAGGTAATTAATGCATCTAGTTTATCTGTGCACCTTACCTTATGGAACGACTCTCCTGATTCATCCTCCTTGGCGGGGAATGACATACCCACGGCTGTTTCGCGTGATAGATCAAGATTAGGAAGCAGCATTTGCATCTGGCCAATAGGTCTTTAGTGATCAAACTGACAAATGAAGCTAATGTAGAATAATAATGTGTGAAGTTGCTTCCAAGTACTGAAGACTAAAATACATTTACACAGAGTGGTGCTCCCATAAGGGAAAAAAAATTACCAAAGCCATTAAAAACTAAATGCCTCGTATTCGTCATGTCAGCGAGGCGATCATCATCTGTTACAGGACATCTATGATTCTTGGACTGCAAATGTTGCTGTTGTCCATAAAGCAAGAACTATTTTTGTTATTTCTTTACAGGCCAGCCATATAAATAATGTTTTCTTTTTCTTTTACCTCTTTTTCAAAGGCCATGTATATTGGTGTTCTTTCAAAAGCATTTCTATTGTAAGAATTGTCTACTGATAGATATCCAGAATGGCTTGGGTTGGAAGGGACTTTAAAGTTAGCCCAGTTCCAACCCCCTGCCATGGGCAGGGACACCTTCCACTAGCCCAGGTTGCCCCAAGCCCTGTCCAACCTGACCTTTAACACTGCCAGGCATGGGGAATCCACAGCTTCTCGGAGCAAGCTGTGCCAGGGCCTCACCACCTTCACAGGGAAGAATTTCTTCCTGATATCCAATCTGAACCTACTCTCTCATCATATTGCCAAGCATGGAACATATCATAAAGATAGTTTAAAGAAAACAGGTATGATTTTCCTCCCTTTTTATATGAATTTCCCCTGGTTGTCTGTGTAAATGTCAAACTGGGAGTATTTTTGGTTCTGTGAGGTGTGCAGTTGATAGACTAGTGAGTGTAACCTGGAAATATCTCTGACAGGTGCTTCAAATCTTCATGTTTGCAGGTTTTAGGGATGAGTAATGCGTGAGAACAGTTTGAGAGCTGGTGTCAGTAACAGGCTAACTTGGTAGAGTTTCCATGTGTAGTTAATAAATTTCTGTGTGAGAATTAGCTTCTCCCCAGCCTGAGTGCTGTCTGAGAGCTGAGGAGGCCATGCTCTCCTGCACCGCGGTGTGTGAAAGCCCATCTGCCGCCCCATAAATGTTGTCCTTGTGGGCTAGGAAGTTTCTGAATTCCGTTTGTGGGAGGATTTTGATTTTCCTCTGCTGGACGTGAATTAATTCAGATTCCATTGTCCTTTGAAAGATTGCGGACTCCTGTTTATCAGTAAGATTTAAACTGGCTGTAATCAACAGATTGATCGGTGAAAAGAATGTCAGGTGGCAAGATTAGTTCAACATAATGAGCTGGTGTGCGGCTGCTGCCACCGTGAATGATGGCAATGTGCAGGGAATGTGGGAAAGGGAGCAAAGGTTCCATGATTTTGGAGCATGGAATATCTACAAAATTACACCTACTGGATCGAAAGTTGATCAAGATTGGAGGCAGACTAAGGACATTTGCTACCAGCTTTTTCTTTCCACGCAGATCTAGGAGCTAAAGTGAATTAGCCATTGGAATAGCTCTGGGATACACGAGTAGCAGAAGAAAGGTGTGACTGTCAGCACCAGACTCTGCAACATCATTCATAGCAACTTAGAGGCAATTAACTTGACTTCACTCAGCTGAGTTTTCAGGGAGGAAATAAATAGCACAACTTCAGAATGAGAGTTTCTGATTGTTTTTTGTATATTGCATAATCACTGTAGAAAGTATTTGCACAACAAAGATAGCTGTAAAACATTAAATAAGGCAAATAGGCCTTATACTTGGGGAAAATGAAAAGTAAATTTAGCCTACCAAGTACATTTGGAATTTATTTTCATATTTTAAAGTGGTTTAATGGTTAGGATCAATAGTTAATTTTTTGTAGGTTAGCTTGCTCAGTCCTTACAACTAACATGGACTCGATTCTTTCAAAGTGCAGAACTTTTCTTCATTCAGGTGTGAAGTGTGCTCTAAGCAGGACAAAGCTGAGGGCTGTGAGCCAGCCCTGGGGGTGCAAAGCTGAGAGAGGCTTGTTCATTATCCACACTCCAGCTGACTGCTTCTACCCACGGTCCTGGCTCGGGTGGCCAGGCTGGCACAACTGCAGGTTAAGGGTTAGTGACATGAGCCTTCAGGAATCAACTCATCCCAGCGATGTCCTTTCCCACAGAGACTTACCTGTGTGTCCCTGTGCAGCTGTGGCCAGGACAGCACAGTGAGGCTGAGCACACACTGGTGTGGTTTTGCAGGAGAGAGATGGCGAGTGGGTCAAAATTGCCACTCCTTGAGATATTGCCAGGCAGAAGGTTTAGATGAGGCGGGGTGGGACCTGCTCTCCCCAGACTGATTCAGGGGCTGTGTGTACTGTGGTGATGAACTGGTTCATTCACATAAAGCCCAATGAAGAATCTCATTTAACAGTGATACATCCATGCAGTGCTTTTGTCCCCTGCCCTCTGCAGTGTGTTGCTCATTCGTGTCCTTGGCAGGTGCTCCTGGTCACAGTCCCTTATGTGGATCCTGTTGAATGCTGCCTTTGGGGGATGCTGTTTCTTTAGCAAAGGAGCAGCAGGTGCCTCTGTGCCAAACAGGTGAGAAACAGGTAGAGCTGCTGCTCTTTCTTTGCATGGAGTGAGCAAAAGTAGGGTCTGAGCAAAAGGAGAAGGGAGGAAGCTGAAGATTTTGGAATGAAAACAGGGATCAGTGCGGAATTGACAGCATCAGTAAAAAGAACTGGACAAAGATATTTGTGGGGGGGGGACGTGGCAGTATTTATTGGCTTACAGGGAAGCAAAGTAATATAGGGTCTGAAATGGATTGTTTTAGGAAAGGCAACATATTGATTGTGGGGGAGTAGATAATTGATGCTGAAAGAGGGGAATTTGCATGTACAGCCACAGCATGCCAACATAAAGCATGGTCGTGGGCAACAGCAGACATTTTGAATATGCAGATGTGAGTTTGCATATACATGTGCAAGTGCTGTGCATGCAGGAAATATCTGAGTAAATTTTGCAGGTTCATTTTGTGTCTCTGCTAATACAAAACTATGCTGAGCAGAGCTCGGCTGGGGAGAGAGCAGTGAGGGGGATCCTTATGGGGCTGACAACAAGGAACATGCTGTAATTATGGTAAAGCCAAGCATTACAAGTAGGAAATACAAAGATATGCTTACTATTAAAAGAGACCCAGGCATGTTAATTTATGGAAATTAACAGTTTAAGGCATCTAAAAAAGTACGTAGTGACATAAAATTCTGCTGTAAAATTACGATTAAGGCATTTTCCTGTTTGTGGCTCCAAATTACTTGAATTTTTAAAGATGTTTTTTCTCCACGTGATGCCACTTCAGTGAAGGAAACAAGATGCTCAGGATGCCTTTGGAGCATGACAGGAGGGGCAAGTAGAGGGGTTGGGTGGGGAACTCGGTCTGTGTTCTTAATACCTTACTTTGCTCGTGATTTGAGGGCTGACCTTTTTTTGTACTATATCTATCTTTTAACCTTTGTATTTCATTATTTTATCAATGTTTGATTGCAAAATACTCAATACAATATGTTTAAGAATATGAATTAAGAGATCCAGAACTTAGAACAGAACTGTTGGAGCTGAACTCTGTCACTATTTGCTCCTTTCATTTGCTTAAAAAGAATAATTCCAATTTTCAGTTGAAATACTTAGTTTTCTGTTGGGTAAACTCTCAGTCCTCTACATAGTTTTCTGTGTTTTTCCTTTGAGGTGAAAAGCAATTTCACAATGAACCCTTTGTTGAAGTTACTAGTGTTAAGGCCACAAGGTCTATGTTAAGTGCTCTTCAACTTCCCCTGACACTTCTTCCAGGAAATACAACAAAAGTGGTATTTTTTTTTTTCTTTTTTATCCATTAAAGAAGAAACAAAGACACATTTTTGCTCTTACTTCTCTTTGTGACATAGGTATGATAATTTCAACTCACAAAATGACTTGTTCTGCATTAGTGGCACATAAAACATGGCAGTTGAACCTTTCTGTACAAGGTACTGTCTGAAGGAGCTGAGAAGGAAACTGAAATCTTGCTTGTAGAAAGACTTAAAAGTAGATAATAATTTATCATGCTATAGAAAGGGAAATATTAATGTTGGAATAACTAATAGAAAATTAGTACATATAAAAAATTTGGTATATCTTTTCAATATTAATTTATGTTTTAAACGGGTGCTTAAGATGTGGAGTTGTATCTATAACCATACCTGACTGGAGCATAGTTCTAACTGATCAGCAGTGGAACTTCAGTCCTAAGCTATTCCAGAGCCTGCATGCATATTGTGGCATGTGCTGTAAACAAAGTTAGAAGGCTGCCTTTCCTTTCCCACTCATGAGGGGTTGGCTTTCAGCTCTTGGATCACACCGTAGCTCCATGAACGGCTCTGGCACAAGCTCCCAGTGCTGCTCCGAGGGACGGACACTTCTCTCCCCGTCCCTTTTCCTGGCGTGGCTGCTGTGGACCTGCTTTGTGAGCCAAACCAGGGAACCACTTCAGATCTGTTTCTCCCTTCAGCTCACAGCACAGTCCCAAGGATGTTTGTGCTGGCAAAAGGGAGAGAGAAGAATAGAGACGGAGTCCCAGGAGTGGGCAGGAGAGCAGAAGCAGCACTTGTGTTGGCTGTATGTTCACTGCTGGGATAAATACACTTGAAATTATACCATCAGAGGTGGGGGAAGCCTTAATCCTGTGCAGCCATAGGCAGCACATGGTCTGTCAGGAAAGTGAACCCCTTTTAATGGCCAATGGTAACTGTAGGATGCAATTCTGCCCTTGTGTTTCTTCTGCTCTCTTTGTCCATTGCCATGTTCTCCCTCAGCCACCTTGAACTGTCTCTGCTCTTACCTGACATCCCAATCATGTTCAAGGAGCTAAATTAGTGAAACTAACCCTACAAACAGAAAGGTATGTGTGGGGGTGCTTATATGCCTTTGACTTTTCAATTTAGAGTGAGTGTGGTGGAGGAGAAGCGGCAATAACAGTGGGCTGTAAGGTGGACTGGGCACTGCCTTTTTGGATGAGCTTAAAGATGGCATTAGGCCTATCACCTGACAGCAGGCATAGCCAGGGGAAACAGTTGGAATTAAACTTGTGAAATGGGAAACTAGATGATGGTAAATTCAGAAATCTACAGCAGAGTAAGGCAGGGATTTCCTCAGGATGTTTCATGATAAGCCTTCCATTGAAATTCAGACAAGTTCAGGCATCTACTTCCCATAGGCTGTTTTGAAAAGTTGAGATTAAATTCTTTAACTTTTTTATTATAACTGTTAAAAGCTTAATAACACATTGTGTGTTTTGCATGAAACTCTGGCCGAAACTCTTGCCGAAAACAAAATGGAGAGTTTAACTTCTTCAAGGCCAGCATTTACCGTGCTGGCTTTGATGGCTCCATGGGATATAATTCATGCTACGATGCTGGGATGTGCTTCAGAAGAAAACTCCATGACTTTCCTTAGAGCAAACTGAATATGTTTAGCACTCTTGGTGAAATCAGAATCACACTTTTGAAATAACAAATGCAGGATGTCAATTGGTTTAATGGACAATAAGAGGTTACGCTTTCAATTGTGAGACTTTAGAAATCCAATTATTTCTGTTAATATGCCTGCATCAAAGAGCCATATTTCAGTGCTGTCCCATGCCTTCCTTGTCTTACTGCCTGTTATCGAACTGAAGCCTTTAAAATCTCCTGTTTGCATTTTAATTGGCTTTGGGAATAAGTAGGAAGAGAATAATGGAAATAAGTGACAAAATTAAAGTAGTGCTTTTGAGAATCTGGAAGCATATAACAGGCATGTAACAGACTCCTTCTCACTGACATAAGCCCCTGCTTCTGATACACTTGTGTCTGAGACATCTGAATCCTTTTTGTCTCATCATTTAAGAGAGGAGGAAGCAGGCTTTTTAATTCTGAATGTGCTCTGTGCATGTTTCAGTGTTAATGTCACAGTTGGAGTCTGGAATTACAGTCACTAAGCCCTGCCTGTATTTCAAGCATGCTAAAGTGGAGAATTTAATTAATATAAACGGAGAAAGGGAGGCGGCAGCAGGGGGAAGGCGGATAGCAGAGGTGAGGCAATCAGTGCTAAGCAGATTTCCCTGGCTCCCAGGACACTGCTCCTTCACCATGAGGATTAAACCCTCCAGGGTTGTGCAGGTTGAGCCTCCACAGTTGGCCTTTTGCTCCCTTATAATAAAACACAGCTGTTTGCAACCTCTGAGCCTCAGCTCTTAGGGCATCTACCTGGCAACATATGGTTCAGCAATATATGGCTCAAGTTTTCTGCAGTGATCCAGTGTACAGAAAACTTTTTGCTTTCTTTCCCTTTACTTTGTTTTCCTTTCACCTCCTGTATATCCTGACTGCACTTCAAAGACATAGTGGTGAACCCTGTAATTCCATAACTGCTGGATCCTGGCACAGATTTGGTTGAAATACAGAATTTCCTCCCACGGTGATACTGAGACCCCTGCATTGCCTGACTTGAGCATCGTGACCATAGATGTTCCTAGAAGGCTGACAGAAGGGTCTCAAAACAGACTGTGTGTGTAAGCTGGCAGTGGAAGACGTGCCAGGGCCAGTGGCAGCCCTGGGAGCTGCACTGAGCTGTGGAAGGCATGGCTGTGATCTCTCTCTGGGCTTCCCTTTCCCTATGAATATAAAGTCTCAGCAAGTCAACATAACAAATTAACCCCAAACTCCTAAACTGAAGTTATGCTGACTGAGCTGCAGCTGCTGTTCCACAGTCCCTGTTACTCCAAACGTTTGAGGTGAGTTAGTTATTTGGCACTGAGCCGCAGAAGCCTCCCAGCAATTTAAGTGTGGGTACGAATGGTTATTGTTTTATTCAGAAGTTACCACTCGTGGCCTACAGTATGACTAGGCTAAATTATTAATTTTTGGATATTCTAATGGAAAGAGGGGAAGGGAATATTATTCAAAGAACTCATTTGGAAACCAAAATGCCATTAGGGCGGGTAGGTTTTCAGTTTGGACTGAGCAAAGTATAATACATCAGCTCTTTTCTTCCCTCCCTGTCATATTCTGTTCTCAAAGCATGAGTGGGATGCTCTCCAATTCCAGGTGGAGGGAACAGATTTATTTTATGCTGAAAATAATGAGCTTATATGGGTTTGTGTGTTTGGTAGAATGGGAGACTTTCGCATCAAATGGCTGTTTATATTCACAGACCTCTGCTGAAAGGGAGAGTTATAGATGAACTGACAAATGGTCATCAAATGCAATGCACTTTTCTGGGGTTGTCAGAGTCTGGGGAGTAGAAGTGACTGGAACAAAATACATGATTATGCTTAGAAAAAGAAGAGCCTAGCTTTATTCAGGCGAGGAAGGTCAAGTTGGATCATCGGAGACTCAGTGAATAGGGAGCATGGGGAGCTGCTGCCTTCTCCACCTCCTGTGGTGGGGGTTTCTATTAAGTCTCTGATGGAGAGGGGGTCCAGTCTGTCTTTGCTTTGACAAGCACGGAGAGGGCATGGAGTCCAAACAATGGGTGGCAAGGCAGCAGAGGGAACAACTTTGCTATGATATAGATTGGATATTAGGAAAAATTTCTTCGCTGAAAGGGTGCTCAAGCAATGGGACAGGCTGCCCAGGGAACCATCCCTGGAAGTGTTCAAAAAGTGTATAGATGGGGAAGTGGTTAAGTGGTGGGCTTGGCAGTGTTGGGTAAATAGTTGGACTCAATGATCTTAAAGGACTTTTTCAACCTAAATGATTCTACAATTCTGTATATTAACGCAACAGCTCATGGAAGTACATACAGATGCAGGCAGAGGTTCCTGATTTCATCATTTGATATGTAACTTTTGCTTTGCTTAAAAAAAAAAAAGATCAACAAACCCACTCCACTTCTAAAGTAGAATTCAGGATGACTTCAGAACATTGCTTTTTAAGTGAATTCCAAAGAAAGAAAGTGCTTTATTTTATTTATTCCTTAGCTGCTGCACTACTATTAGAGAGCAATAATGCTTGAAATCGTCTAAACAATTTTCTGTTTAGCACTTGAATCTGTCAAGAAAAAAAGTGTCTATCCTAAATGAGCATTAAATTAATTAATGTATTTTCCTATGGAAACCAGAATCTGAATTTTATAAGAATTGCTTTAAAAGTTTAAATACACAACCAAAGATATATTTCAGAATACCAGATGGCTTAATAAGCATTGTTTAATTTTATTTCTAAAATGTGTAGGGTCTTACGGTAATTGAAATTCAGGAAGTATAACTGAAGTGATATGTTCTATTTAGCCAATATATATCTATATAGCTATAAATTGGGTTTGATTTGCTTTTAAATTTTAAGTGCCTCTTACTAGATGAAATTACACCCTTTCTTGCTAAAAATCCCAAGCTGTTATCTTTTTCTTTTGGTTCACTCTATTATTTGCTTAGTTTTCCTCCTCTGCAACAGGAATGAATGAAAACAAGTAGCAAACCAGAGAAACACTAGTAGAAAAAGCATAAAAAAGAGCTGCAGCAGGAGAAAAGAAACAAAAAAAAAAAGAGAAAGAAGTGCACTCTTATTGGTAACTGAGTAGCAACTACAAAGGGAAACCTTTCAGGTAACAGCCTCGTGTCCTGTGCTGAGCTGTGCTAAGGGTTACCCCATTTCCTTGGCCCACAGGTTCCTCCCAGGCCCCTGATGGTGAAATAAGAAGATTACTACCTTTGGGGAAAATACAGCCTGTTCCCTCCAGGAGTTCAGATACACCAGCAGTCATTGTAACACACTATTAGATTGATTCAGCACCATGCTGGGCTTTTCTCTTACTTTCACCAATTATGGAGGCTGACAGAAAGGAGAGGAAGAAGTATGCTGCAATAAATGGGAAAGAAAGGGAGGAAAATATTGGCATTTCCTAAGATTTAGGGCACCGTCACAGTAAATCCAAAGACTTAATAGGAGCCTCACTTTAATATAAGAAAACCACCAGAATCAGTCTCCAAAGGCAAGTAATTTCTGTGACTTCTCCTTTCTAACAGAAATGCTGGCTCTTTGTGTAAATTGTCTGGAGCTGAATTCTAATCTGTGCAGTATGACAAAAGCATAGTTCTCTAATGCTCTGTTAACCATTTTTCTGTATTTAAACTGGAATATATTTTGAATTCTCACAATATTCTTTCATAACCATAATTTTGTACACAGCAAATTTGTACCTTAATAGAAAAAAAAAAGTGGAAAATCATCTCAAGAACTGTGAGTAAGACTTTGCATCGTCAAGTTTGTATGACAGGCCTGAAGGCAGATTTCTGTTCAGGTATTAATACAGATGGATCCTGTTCTGCCAGCTGACTTCCCCTTTCCACACTCAGCTGTTATTAAAGATCTCTGTACTGAGTGCAGAAGACTCTGGGGTTTTATACATTAAGATTTTTTCTTCTTTGCTAGATTTATTAGAGACATTGTTCAGACAAAGATTATGGGCCACATCAGGGATGAAAACCCCCCAGCTGTGACACTGTGGCTTCTGTCTTTCCACTGTTTTAAATTCTATTTTTTCTCCCTAAAACCTGACTTGATCACAGCCCTTCGCTCTCTGTCTTCCTGGAGTGGAGTACCCTTCCTGCAGCTTGATGTATCCCACAAAAAGCTATTTCTCCAAACAGCCACTCTTCCTGCCTCAAGCCCACAGGAATGGGCACACTGATCTCTTAAACTTCCATTTATATTGAGCTCTCTGTGCCTGAACCCAAGATTTCCTCTTGGTGAAGGCTCTTTCTCTATGTGGTGCAAAGCATAAGCTTTCATGGATTTTGCAAACTTTTGAAGTGAGGGAGAAGAAGTTTTGATGTGGGGATTGCAGCCATCAGCTAGCAGTAATTAGAGGATCCAGCCACAGCATCATTTCATGGCTGCAGGAGTAGTTCCATCAATTGAATCTGTTGCTGTGCCTGTTTGATGTCAGGCTCTCTGGTGGTTTGTGTTACTGGTGTTTTGTACAAAATGGGAGTTCTGCCTTAACACTAGAGATGCCTCTGTTTGAAGGGATCTCTCCAAGTGTTTTGTTTTTTCTTGAATCTTAAGTTTTGTTTCAATCCAGTGTTTTCCCTGCTCTCAAAGACAGCCATAAGAGAATCACAAATAGTCTCCACATCAGGGAATACAGAGAATTAAAAAAAAAAACCCTCTGTGTATTGGCCAAATTTCTCTGTGCTGCTTAATTCTCTGAATTAAACATGAACTACCTCCTCCTACAGTTGAATCCCTTGGGGACAGTATAAGGTTCTCTCAAATTAAGGATTTGGGGCAGTATCTTTGCCATCAGAAGGGTACATGTCTGTCTGAACAGGGATTGACTATAAACCCACTTTAAAATCCATGAAGTTTTCTTTTTTCATTTCATCCTGCTCAGGAAGGGATTAGAGTCTTGCTGGAATAGCTCTTGGGATACAGTGTTTTGTAGCTTCTTGTTTTCTCTTTAGCTCTGCTGAAAGAGAACTCAACACTGCAAGACCAACACCAGGGAATGTTTGCTCTTTGACCTGATGCTTAGAGATCTGAAGTTTCATATCCACCTTCTTCTGTGTCACTTTCAATGACAGCCCCTGTTTCTATGTCTATGAGGTGTTTGCTTTGGGAAAGCAATTTTGCCATCCTTTTTTCCCCAGTTAAACTGTAAATTGTTCTACTTTTACAGTAAACAATGTCTAGAATTCTACATATGAAAGTTCATAAGGGTCACCCTGAAGAATGACAGGGAAAGATTTCTCATCAGTCTCTCTGCTTCTCTACTAGCCCATGTGGTTGCTTTCCCATTTTTCTCAGAATTCCCTTGCCTTAAGCACTCTGGGGAAATGAATGTCATAAAGCAGATCAGGTTGGAAGGAACTGCAGGAGGTCTAATCACCTTCCTACCCAAAGCAGGGGCAGATATGACATCAGACCACTGAGAGCTTTATCCAGCCTGCTCCTGAAAACCTCCAAGGATGGAGAGTGTCCAGCCTCTCTGGGCTGCCACTTTGGCTGCTTGATTGTTCTCATTGTGGAAAAGTTTCCTGTTATCCAATGTGAATCTTTTTTGTTTCAGTTTATGCCCATTGTCTCTCCATCTCCCACCATCCATCAAGTGGTCCAGTCCTTGGACATCTTGGTGACCCTCCACTGAACTCACTCCAGTTTATCAACACCTTTTATTTCAAATATCTGCTTTTAATTCCTGTATTTACTGCTCGTTTTGGTTTGTTTTTTCCATATATGTACAATATGTATAAAAAACACAGGAAACAGGCTTTGATTTTTTTGTCCTCCTGAAAATCCTTAAGGAATCAGGTGAACAATGAAAACATACATCTGGGTACTTTCCTCTTTTATTGCATGTAATAGGAATATTACCTGAAGCATCTAAGTGCTTAAAAAGATGTGAGCCTTTCAATCCCTATAGAACTTACATGATACCATGTAATAATTTGAAACCTTACAGTGTCTTTCCTCCTGATCTCACCAAGATTTTCAAACATAATGCACAACGTTGCTACAGTTTCATCCTTGTTCTTCCTGGGAGCTAAAGCAATAACCTCTCTGTTCCAAGGCTGCTTTTAAAATGCAGAATTGTGCTTTTATTATTTATTACTGGTTTCTGTCAGTACTTTGGCACACAGTTTATCAGTTAATATGGTGAATTTGGTTTATTTTTGTGAGAAGGAGTGGGGAGGGGCAGTTTAAAAATGCACTTGTTTACACTTGAGAAAGCACCTGCCAAATGGGGCATGTTATTCACTGGCCTCTATTCAGGGATGGGATGAGGACACCGCAGCACTGCTAGGCTAGGGCAGATTCCATCTTCTAACGCCAGAAGGAGCCACTGTAAAAATACAGAAACAGTAAGAAAAAGTACCATTTTTAAACAGATCCTGAGGTATGTGAGGAGGTGGATCATTCTGTACCCAGGCTCTGAGCAAAGCATTGTATTACACACACAAGACTTTTTCCCCGTAGTTCCTCTGCAAAGCATATAAAAAATTCAGGTGGTGCAGCACCACTTTCAGTAACCACCTCAGTATTTAGGAACACACAGCTGTGAGATTGCAGCTTTTATAGGGACAAGTTTCTCCAGCTTCCAGAGGATGGGACTGATGATGCCTTTATCTAATACGGCTGCTGAGTAATCTTTCCATTAGGCTCATTGTGTCAGCTTGCACGTGCATAAGGCCACCTTTCAGCCTTCATTTTCATAAGGAAAAATTACGTTTTGTGAATCTGAGTATGTTTGCAGCTGCCCAGCTCCTGGTCCAAGTTGGAGCACACTTTTAACTGTCCTAACTTCCCCTTGGTCCCCTTGCTCTGGATGTGGCCACATGAGGCTGCTGAAGCTTAGGAAAGCCAGGTTGTCCTGAACCTACTGCCTGCTGAGCAGCAAATGCTGGGGGAGGTTTCTGTTGTCAAAATGGGTCATGTTTCCATACTTTTCTGTATGAAATTTAGAGTTGAAATCAAGCTGTAATTGTTGTGGATATGATTTTATGTGGTTGTTTAGTGACATGGATTCTCAATCTGCTTTTCCTTGTGTTTGAATTCTTATACTGACTTTTGTGAATATATAAAAGAAGTGAATTCTGTTGTTAGCTCCCACAGGGCCCTGCAGTTGTTGTTCATATTGTAGAACAGAAGAGCTCAGAGCTGAGCAGTGATGATAGTTTTTGTATCAGTAGAGATGTAAGATCAAAGCTGGGCTGTGCCTGGTGTAAGAGACAGTACCTGACCTGGAGGACTTCAGGATCTATTCACAGAGCCATTAGGTGCCCAAGCACCTTTAGGAATCTAAACTGCATAATCTAAGTTGACAATACAAATGAAGGTGGTCAGAGAAACATGTGGAGGTGACTTGGCCAAGGTGATACAACACCTGTAACAGAACTAATGGACAAGCTGGATGTCCCTCCCCAGCTGTCAGAGGTCTCCAGGTATGAGACGACAGCTTCCCTTTTCCTCGGGCAAGTTACCTTTTCAGGCAAGACAGAAAAATGAAAAACTTGGAGAGGAATTTTGGTTGCTGACTTTCTCCTCTTCCCCCCCCTCCCCGTTCCAGAGTGCCCTAATTTTTAGAAGTCACGCACAGTGCTGGCACACATTGCAGCAGCTCTGAGCCTTCATGGAAGAACTGCTTAGAGGTTGCTCACACTCAGCCACTGGAGTGAAATGTTTTCCTGCATTATGTATTCCTGCAGAGCTTTTCCACAACAATAGTGCAAGTAATTGTAATGTAAATTATTCCAGTCTGCATTGTAACCCTCTGCAACATAAAAAAAAAAAAAAATGTTTCCAACGATTCTCATGTTAGATATTCATTTGACTTTATCAGAGAAAGATCTTCTTGCTTTTTAAGAGTTTAAGAAGCAAAGAGGCCATGATTTAAAGACTCACTTGGGTCTTTTTATCATAGGAAAGACTAGGAATTATAGCTGTATAAGGATAGTAATGGCCCTCAAACATCTCAAGCTCAAGTTTTGCTCATCAACTTTGTCTGCAGTATTTGTATTGCCCTGAATTAAATGCCTGTTCTTTTCCTAAGGTGCACCTTTTTGAGGTGCAAAATTCTTTATGTAAGTGAATTTCTAAGCAGAGTTGCTTAACTGTTGCTGAAAAACAGTACTGAGAAGAGCTGTGAGAGGGAGCCCAGTCTTTTACAGCTCCAACTACAAAGATCTGTCACAAAGAGTTGTGGCAAAGTTGATCTTGCCTTTAGATGGCAGAAGGAGTGATGACCTCTTAAGCACCCCCCAGCCCTGCATTCTGAGATTCTGAAATGCCTGCTGGCTTTCCTGGAGCTACAGGAAGACATCTTGAGTGGCTAAATCACAGTGGCTCCCAGACCTCTGGCTGGAGGCCTTGTGTTAGTGCCGGCTGGCCCCAGGCTGCATCTGCATCTCGTGGAAGCTCATAATCCGTGGCAGCACATGCAATATACTGTGTTAGTTCTCTTTCTGCTGAAGAGGTGGCAAATTAGGCCACTGAGATGAGGAGTTTGTGTTCATGTCATCTTCCCCAAAGTTAGGAAAAAGCAAAATGCTTGGGGTGGAAACGTGACTGCCCAGCAGGGTGATGCTGCTTTCCCAGGAGTGGATGGGGGAGGCCAGCCCATTAGTCCAGCACTTCTGGAGAGCTGGGCATTGAAGGAGGTGCTGCAGAGGAACCTCTGAGCTCCTAGAGCTGCTGCTCTCTGAGCCATGCTGCCAGACACAACTGGGCCTTACTCTGGATACACCCAGGTTTCTGTGGGTCCTGCAGTTGCAACGCTTGTGGGGAGGAATGAGAACAGAAAAGTTCGAAAGAAGGAGCTGCCAAAAGCAGGGGCTTGCCTGTCGTGTTCACATCAGTGAGCAGTTGCAATGGTGTGTTCTGTCCCAGCCTTTTGCAGTCTGTTTTCCTTGGTGTGGGAACAGAACCACAACAGAACTCCAGCCAGAGGTGAACCCTGGCAGTCCGACGTGCATTTGGCCATTCCCCATCAGGAGGGGTCAGGGCTCAAACTCTGCTCTCATTCAGGATGTGATGCTGGAGCCACTGACATTGCCATCCCCTCCTTTCCCTTGCAGGGGAAAGAGAGTTTAGATTTGGTTTCCTTGTGAGATAAGGAGGGATTAGAACAATTCTGCACGTGCCAGTTCAAATAAATAAATAGTTATTGGCAAATATCCAGTGAGATTTACACCATGGCTCGCTCTTAGCCTATATACAGCTTTCTGCCTTTTCTCCTTGCTGCTGCTGTTTTATTTTTTTTTAAGCAATATGTGAACTTGATCATTGTGTTGTGTCAGGGCTGTGGGAAATACTGTGCAGAACAGCACCTCCCTTGCAGCAGGAGAGTCCTTGAGACTTGTCAGCCCCATTAAAATCTGGAGACTGCACAAGAGCATAACCTGTCAGGCTCCCTTCTTTTCAGTCACCCCATAATTGCTGTGCGTGGCACAGAAAATGTGGTGGAGTAAAAAGCTAATATTTTGACAGAGTAGAAGATCGATGGAGCAAAGGCATTACTCAGTGTTTTGAAGATTTGTCTGGTCTTAATGCTGCCTTGCTCTCCAAGGCTTCTGATATAAGAAAGCAGAATTTGTAGTGTTTTAGTGTAATCTCAGGGAATATCCTTTTATAAGTAGGGAAATAAAATGGCTCAGGACAATTTTCATAATTCTGTCACCATAACAGATCAGTGAACGCTTGTTGCCTAATGGCAAATAAAATAGAAATTCCTGCTAATAAATCGAGAGAAAAGCCAAAATTATAGGGTTTAATTATTATTATTGTTCTTAAACACTACTTCATGTCTTTCATTTTGATTATGAACAGCTACAGTTGACAAGGCTGAATGATGAAAACTAAGCTTTCCATAAGAGTTTCTAATAGAGAGAGGCTAAAACTAGGCCATTTAAAATTCATGGCTACATCACCAAAATATATATTTGAAGCACTGTGCGTCTGAAATCTTTGTTGAAAGTCATACATTAAAACTGCTGCTGGATTCCAGTCACTAAAGCATCAGTGAACCTGTGGAGTTGGAAGTGTCTCAGAGGCTGTGGTGTAACATTTTCTGGTGACATGGGTAACCCTCTCTGCTGCCCAGAATGTAGAGCAGCTCTGTGGGAACAGCATGTGCTGAGTGAGGGCTCACTTTTCAAAGTCATACCAAAAAATCCACTCTTGTACACTAATATACTGCAAAGCAAGGCACAGCTTTGCTGGATTTATACGTGTGGCAGCATGTGCAGCATTTCTGATTGAATCAGAAGAAAAATAGTCACTTTAAAAATTACATTAATACGTAATTATATGACATAATGTCAGGTCATAAATGCAGTCATATCTTGTAATGCATGCTTGGATTTTATGAAGGTTTCAAAAAACCTTCACTCAAGTAATGTGGGAAATCACATGAAAACCACTGCCAGAATACTCACAACTAAATAGAAAATGTTTACCTTATTTCAGCCAATTTCTGAGAGGTTGCAGAGGTCTCTCAGGAGAGTTATATCCACAGTGCTCCCAGAGATGAAATAGAGCACAGTAGGATGGGGCACGGACTGCATTTCTATTTTGTCACTGACTGTCTTGGTCTCAGAGATCTGTAAGTTCAGATCAAGGCTTGGCAGGAGAGATGAAGCTCCATCTGTCTTACTGAGTTGGTTTTGGCCATTGGGCACAGAGAATGGAGAAGGAAAAGGCAGCTCTCCTGGGTAAGCATGTTTACTGCTCTGGAACTGCAGGCAAACGTGACAGATAATCCATATTTTATGAAATTGGCCTTAAAAATTATTGACTTTTTAAAGACTGTTTTAGAACCTTACCCTCCAGATAGTTAAAAACTTTCTTCTGAGTTCCAACCCAGAGTACCTTTCCTTCTCCTGTGTGTATTGGCCCTTGTCTCCTCGTTGGTGTTTAATGTTCAGCAGAATTCCACTGGGCAGTCGTGCCCTCTGCCGGCTCTGCTTTGTGGGGGTGGATAACTAGGGTGTTAAACCCCTCTCGTAAGATCATCTCTGCAGCTTCCTGATGACCTTCACACTAATATAACCCATCTTCCTCCTCACTGTGATATCTCCTTGGGTTACATCAGACTGATGGATATGGCTGCATCACCCTGAGGGAGCATCATCTTCCTGTGAGCAGCCAATACCCCTCTGTGCCCTCAGTTTATACCAGAAATTTGTGTTAATCTCCAGAGCAAGACCTGGCACTTCTTACTATCATAATTTATTTCATTTTTGTTTCTCCAGTCCTTAGTGTCATCCAGCTCTTCTTGTATTTGAGTGTGATCCTTATTAGTATGGTCACTGCCATTTAACTTTGTGCCATTAATGTTTAATTAGTTTGATTCTTCTGTTTTGTGCCAAGATAACTGATGAAAATGCTAAATAAAATGAATCTCAGGACCAAGTCCTGAAGGTTTTGCATTAATAAGCTTCTCCCCATTTGATCATTTCTCTTTTACCACATCTTATTTCATCCCCTTGGCTTGTGTTTTTTTGAAGTATGTTTTTGTGCTAATTCCAGTATTTTTAAGCTTAATAATTTCCCGGTGTAGCAGTAAATATGACACTTCACAGGAATAAAGTTTATTTATTTTTATTTTAGTCAAAAAAAAAAAAAAAGGCAGTTGCCTTTTCACAAAAGGTTGGAGTCTCTGTTGCTGTGGTGGTAAACCCACTCCATACAGTGATCCCTTTTCCATGTACCCCACGTTTTCAGGGCTTTTTTGAGCTCACACTCTGTCATGAGAGGCTGATTCACCGCTGTTCCATTTCATTGTAGGTAATGTCAACTCTATGCATGAAAATGTTATTTCTAAGGTCTGTGCTTTTCAAAATAAAACAACAGATCTCTAATTTAAAATATTCACTATGGTTCCTACTGCAGAGCCCCTCGTTAGGTGATACACTGACCTTCTGATGAACTGTTTCTGTTGCAAACACACTTTCAGAGGTGTTTACCAGCTTCTGTCACGTGTTTAATCCGAATACATTCCAGTTGCCTTAAGATGTATCAAAACTCTTTATGATAAACCTTTAGTTGTATAATACTAATACTGGTAATAATACAGCCTGACTTTAAACAGTGTAAAAGCATTGTTTAAGCAGCTACTGTTGTAACTTATATTTCTGTTTATCATCAGGAAAACATTATAGCTATGGGTTAGTGCCCCATTCTAGAGGAAATCATTCATTCTTTCTCTTCTTTTGATCACTTACCACTGCTGCATACGTACCCCTCAGCGTACACAGGTTTTATAGGTGTAGTTTTTACTCCTCCACAGTCTTTTTTTTCTCCAGGTGTTGGTTCTGTAATTTGACCTGGATTTTAGGGTGAGGTTGCTGTTGCCTTATCTATGAGCTTCCCAGCACAGGCTAAGGGAAGCTCTAGAGCTGCCTTAGATCCCAGCCTGAGCTTGACTTACCCTGTAGGAGTGCTGTAAGCCCTTTGAGAGTGCACAGAGGGACCAGTGGCTCTCCTTGATTTCAGATGGAGGTATCAGATAAAGGAAAAGCAGGAGTATTTTCTGGTTTCCTCCCTACAAAAAGGTGCTTACTTCAGATTTTATTTTGATAGGACTTTAAGCATACGAGTTTTCACTGAATCATAGCCTAAAACTCTTTTGTGAAGGTTTGATTGGGTTTTCTGAAAATTACAGGTGTTCTTCTGGATAAGAGAACTGCAAATAACAGTGGCTCTTCAAACCAGAATAAAATAATAGGTGTGCAGCATTAATTAATGCATTTCCATTAGTAACCCTGCTAAAAGGTGCTGATTAAGAGTTATTTGCATTTAATCAGAAAATTTAATGTAATACATTTTTCTTTTTGTTAAACTAATGTAAGCTTTATTACTGCTGCTAAAGCGAATTCTGCTCAGGGTAAATTAAATAGGTGTTTCACAGAATATGTTGCATATATGTTCTGTACTGCTCGTGTCTGTGCAGCTGACCTTCTCATTTGTTACTCTCAGGGCCAGCTACTGCTTTTTCTATTCCAATGAACATTGTTTTTTAAAGGAAATGCCACTGTGTTTTCACTTTGGCAAGAGAATGTCAGTGTCTGCGCAGTAAGAGCTGTTCAGGGCACTTGCTGGCAACCCGGGTATTAATCATTATTATGCTTTGCTGCTCACTATAAATCCTCTCTTTAAAAACATATCTTTGTAGTAAGATTGAGCATGTGGGTTCAAAGGATTCACATTGTGCCTCTGCGAACTTGTACTTCAGGTCCATGAAATCCACAGAACTAGCTGATACTCCTGTGCTCGGGAGGCTGCCTGTCCTTGGTGGGGGGAGGCTGCTCCCTTTTCTTTGAGAGATAAAAAACACAACAACTTGCTCACTCATCTTTGTTTGTATGCTGAGCTCCTGGAAATGCCAAGCTGTGTACTCCTGCAGGGTAACACACATCCCCTGTGCTGCCTTGGGAAATACCTTGAATCAAGATCTCCAGGGACACCTCACAGAGTCTGAACACACCTCCCCTTCTCAGCAGCCTCTCTAAAGCTCATGGCTCCCACCAGTAACACAGAGTTTCCTCTCCTTGTGGGGAAGCAGCGATGCTGTACCTGAGAGAGTCAGTGTGGGTTGGGGTTGGGCACACAGTCAGTTGTGTCTCACCATGAGCACGTAGAAAAGACTTTTGTAAACTGTGTCCGGTGTTAAAGCTTGGGGGTGATTGACAAGACTGTTCTGAGCATTTTGTTTCACTCTTCAGTACTGTGTTAGACTGAATCAAGTGGTGTTTTCAGGGAGAACATCATGAAATCATTGTAGGGTCCTCCTAAGTAATTGACTGTTCAGAGCTGCATTAGTTAAACTGATGAGAAACTGATTCCCATTTTTGCCTTCACGTGTCTGATTATGATTTTTGTCACAGTGTGCTTTCTGTGAGGTATTGTTCTATATGATCTTATATGTGATGTTATGTGTTATTTACAGTATTTCTGTGTTATGATTCTGTGTTAGTTACTACTTATTTTGACCTATTCAGAGTTCAATAACATATCTAATACATTTCTCTGCCATCCATTTTTCTCACTTCTTTCTTCAGGAAGCTCCATTAGCTCCCTTTTCACAAAGAATCATGATTAGAAGGCAAATTTTCATTATTTCTATTGAAAAATCCTCATTTCTTGACTCATTCCTTATCTTTGTATGTTGATTAATGTTCACATCTTTGCCCAAAGTCTTATTTTTCAGGTCAGGTAATTCACTTCATGTTCTGTTTATGTCCTCTGAAGTTTCTTGGTATAGACGTTCTGCTCATTTCAGAAAACAGATGAAACCATATTATACTTTAAATATGTTTAAGGTCAAACATTAAAAATTCTGTCTATCTACTCACTTGAGATGAGGTACTTGGAGCATTTCTTTGTTCTGCTTTATACAGTCTTGTAAATCTCTGTGAAGGGCACTGTTACAAATCAGTAAATAAACCACCACATTTGAAAACTATCTGCTGGAATAAACAATTGCAGGGCTGAGCTGCAAAGCCTCACCTGTGGTTCCCTCCTGATCTCTGAGCCTGAGGAGACATTTTGTAGGCAACAACTCTCTTCTAGGGCAGGAGGTTGCTGTTTCTCTGCCAAGCCTCCCCTTCCTTTCTTATCAAAAACTGTCTTAGATGGAAAATCTCACCTCTGTCATATTTTTTCCCTTCTTTTCTGAGAACTGACTGGTTTGGAAAAGTGGCAGGTTGGATGGAGATGCAAAGGTGCCCCCTGTCTTTGACAGGAACGGCAAGCGAAGGACGTTGCTGTCCCCAGAAGCTGCTTTCGGTCTCTGAGCATTAAAGCAACCCCTTGGCATGACAGAATTCCCTCCAGTGCCTCCCACTGTCTGGCACTGAGGGTGTGTGCAAACCAGAGAGGTGGCACTACAGGTGGAAAAACATCATGTCTCTGGCTGAGCTTTTCCCCTCTATGATTCCTACAAATGGCCATGGCCGTAATTCAGAGACGTGTATTTCAGTTCTCTGGGCAGGTTCTGTGCACTTAATGCTTCTGTGTTCCTACGTGGCAGCTGTCAGCATCCTGCTTGGGAGCTGCTGCACCCATCATGAAAAGTTATAACTTGCAGTTCTGAACTTGTATCCTATGAGTGTTCAAACTGCTTTTGAACTTGCTTTCAGTTTACCTTCAAGTGTTTTTTCAGGGATTCTCAGCTGCATCTTGTACTGGTGGTAGTTTCTGCCTGTGTAAAATGCACAGTAATGCCAAGAGGCTTCATGGCTGCATTTTAAAAAATACCCTAAAATCTGGTTTTGACCAGCAGTCTCCATAACTTGAGAGCCTGCTCACATTTCTCTGCCTTTCAAAACCCTTGGATCAGAAGAAGGAATTACCAGTAATGCTGTTTTTTTCCCTAAGACTAGCAGAAATGATACGATATTGTGCTACTTGAAATTTGTCCATCTTCAGAAGATTTAAATGGGAATTAAGTGGTACACTGACCCTGTGTGTTCATGGAAGCAAGTTTCAACCAGCAAGAAATTTTTTCTCTGTGAATAAATCAGAATTTACTTGCTGTCCTTAAGAAAAGAACGTAATAGTTGTGCCTACGCAGAGTCCTGTAACATGACGTGTTCCTTACACTAGGGCAAACTGGGTGTAAAATATCATCACTCTGCTTTGACAGCTCTTTGTTTCCCTTTGCAGCAGCACTTGAGAATCTGACAATGGATAATCAGGACCTCTTAATTTTAATGAAAACCGACCCACGTTTTTACTCACAAAGTTATTCATCATGGTAATGTATTGGTCACATCCTACCCACTTGGAAAACCAGGATGTTTGATAGAGCAGGAAAAACTGACTTCAAATCCTCAAGTACTTCAGAGAACTTGTAGTGATAAATGTGTTTTAATTAAGTCAAATATAGTTGGAGGATCAGATGAAACATTGTTTCAAAGTGGTACTGGAAGAAGCTACAGAGAGTTGTGATCTCTTTATTTGTCATGTCTTCTGACATGCTAACATGCAGTGGAGCAGTCAGAAGGGATCTGGCCATCACAAACCCCTTTCAAACACATTTTATTTCAGAATAACTAGTAATTTAATGCTTCTTGTCTGGTTCCAGCTTCTGTTCAGTCAGTCACCATTAGAGTTACATGGACAGTTATATCACAGAGCTGCCTGGTGACTCAGAACCATGTGGTATATGTATAGACACTGCTTCCAGACATCCTTCTGGGTGTCATCCTCTGGAAACAGAGTGGAATTTTAAGCAAATGTAATGTTTCCGTAAACTCTGTAGCACAGATTGCTCAGTGTAAGCTGGCAGAGCTGTATTAGTGAAGAGTAATTTTACGGGCTCAGCTGTACAATTACAGTTGTATTTTACAGCTGACCTCAACCATTCTTTAAAATAGCTGTTATCAACAAGGATTGATTATGTTCTATTTCTAGTGGCTGCTTGTTCTTCCCACTGACTTCTGAAGTCAAGACGGGCTCCGGAACAAGCAATCTGCAGTCTTGAGTCGGATGTTGTGGTCACTGGAGGGTTCATGTCTCTTTGAACTCCAGGGCAGTCAGTGGCCCCAGAGGTTCAGCGAGTCAGATTTGGGCTGTTGACGCTTCGTTCGGTCAGGATGCTCGAGGAGGCTGATGCAAATAGAGTCCGCAACAAGCGGTGCTGTTTGATGTGAAGGATTGCAGCCCTTCCCTGTGTGCTGCTGACACAGAAGAATTAACAGGGTAGATTTGATGCTGTCCTTGAGGAAGAAATTGAGCTGCTTTGCAGTAGTTTGGTTTGGGTCTGTATGACCCAGGCACTGCTCCAGGGTGCAATACAACACAAAGTACCTTTCACCATTCACTATAGTTTCACCAGGCCCCTGACTTTGGATCCCCCCTGTTTCCAGCAGACACTTGCATGGTCCTTGCTTTCCTTGGGCAAAGGAGAGCTGTCTCAGGAAATGGCACGTTTAGCTTGGCCCTGTGCAGTGTTTCCTCTTGCAAAGGGGATGCACCACGTGCTCCTTCCTGAGATGTCTCAGGGCCCTGTGGCTGGGTGGCACCTCAACCTCAGTCTGGACCTGAAAACATTACCTAGCCCACAGCATGTATAGAAGCAAACTGATGAAGGAACTAGCTAATTGTCTGTGAAAAATATGGTGGCAGAAAGCTTTGGGAACACATGGTCTATCACTTAATTAGCAGGAAAGCCTGACAAATAATTATGACCCTTTTTTGTTTTTCCTGAGCTGTTCTTCAATTTTTTTCTACTCTTGCATGTCAGTTTTAATTTGTTTTTACCAAGTAAATGGTTTAATATGGCAAACAAAAAAATCTGTCATAGATACACTTACTATCTGATGCTTAGTTGATTTCATTTGCCTTCCTTTTATCACATCTGGTAGCCTGGTAGGTGGAAAGGAGGAACACTGTCCCGTGAGTGGGAGCAGACAAGGGTGAAGTCAATTAAGAGCTTGAAGGAGTTATTTTTCTGGGTTTTGACAACATTTCTAGTAATGCTAGTGCAGTGTAGACAGCTGCTACAAATATGAAGAGGGAGAAAGAGTTTCTTGAAAATATCTGGTAAAATATCCATGAAGGATGCCTTTCAGTGCCACCATGAAACAAAGCACAAAGGTCATTTCAGTAGCTTCCTTTGTTAGATGAAAATAATTTGTCAAAAAATTCTCCTGAAACACCAGCCATGAGATAAATTTAACGTATGGATGAAAAATATGCATGGAATTCAGAATGTTAATTTACTATTAATTAGCTTCCAAACACGAATAAGTAGATTTAATTGGCACCGTGGCGAGAGTTTACTTGTGCAAGTGTCACTAATGAACAGAACAACCCTGATCAGAGGCAGCATATACAGCTTCTCAAATGTTTCATTATGGATCCACAGAAACGTGAGGGGGATGGCCATGCATCTGATTTCTAGTTTATTCTCTCTGTTCATGCAAGAATGTAATTTAGTTATTTAAATTGTAAATACTGAAAGGAGTTGTGCCCAAAGGAAGAAAGTTTATAAGATGAAATAACGTTACTGTTACATTAATGTTACTTTCCTCATTTGTGCAACTAACTCTGGAGTGTTGCAGTATTTGTCTCTATTCATAGCAAGGGGAAGGTTATTTTATGGGAAAATATTAGTTTGTTCTGTCTCAGGGCAGACAGTCCCTGTTTTATATCAACAAGGCACTGCACAGACAGTGGTGAGGCAACTACTGTCACTTTTCTATCTGGATGTAGCAACCCTTGGAGAAATGGGGTTTTTTACTGCTGCTGTTCAGAGAAAAGAGAAGAAATAGTTCCAGTTTTGTCTTCCAGCCGCAGTGCTATGCAGATCAATTTAATGGAATGGCTCTTGATGTAGGGCAAGGAAGGAGCCACTGCCTGGGAAAGTCCTTGGAAGTCAATGAAAAGCCCCCTGGCATGTTTGGCTATCATTAAATTCAGACTCTGTTTCGAGGAGAGATCAAAGAGACAGAAATTAAGGAAGTCTGAATAGTGGTGCAGAGGGGGAAATGCTGAGTGGAGCTGCCTGAGATCTGTCTAATGTTCATGACTGCACGTCCAGTTGAAAAATTACACATGGCTTTTGTTAGGATAAATATTCCCATAGCCTTTTATATACGTGCCTTAATCACCATTCCATAATTATCCTAAGGGAAAAATCACAGAGACTTGAAATTAGTGTAAAACATGCATTAAATCTATGACACAATGGACAGAATCCATCATGATAGCAGCAAAACCAAAATTCAGGCTTCACAGGAGATAAGAAATACAGAAGTAACTGCATGGCATGGTGAATTTGGACACTGCTAATTACAATATGGACTCACAATAACACCTTGGGATTAATCTAACCTTTATCCTCTTTGGTAAGAAATGGAGATTTATAAAATAACAGACAATCACATAGCATAGCTGGGTATATTACTTGTTATATTACTTGAAAAGCAATAGAGAAAGAGCAAAATTATGCTTTTTTTTTTGTTTTGGGTACCCTTTTCTGAATCTACTCTGATACTGATGTGCTAATTCATAGTTTTATATAGTACTTCTTCTTAAAATAAGGATTTTTTTAACATTCTCTGGAAAACATAATGGTGAACCTGCATATTTGAAATAATCGTATTGCTTTATCTTCATATGCAAGTGAGTGAAAGCCTGTGGTATGAAGAAGTGGGAACAAATGAACGAGGGAGGATTCCCAGACCTGTGAAATTGTCAGTGTGGATTGCCTACAATTTTGGCACTCTGCAATTTTCAAAGATTTGGTGGAGCTTGAAAGGCAGTAAAATGAAACATGTAGGAGCAATGCAGATTAGGAAGCAAGAATTGGGTCAGTGGCATTTGGAGTGATTCCCTCCCACATCACAGGGAATCACTGCAAGTACTCCAGGTAGGGTAAACACTCTGATGTAGGAAATGTCAGTGCTTTGGCTGTTTTTGCCCACGTACCTGCACCAGTTGGACATTAGTTGTTCATTTTGTGGCTGTGGAGCCTGTATGTAAATGGTTCCTGTATGTGCAGGGCGGGTCTGTTGCATGTGGCTTACATCTGCTTTGGATTTCTCTGTGAGTCATTGTCCCCTGGCATTAATGCCCTTTCCTCCTTTCAAAAGCGAGTTGTGAATATAAAAACTCAATTCAGGGTTTGTGGATGCTCTGCTGGTGGTCATGTGAGGTAGGTGATGGCTATTTTGGAACCTGTGCCACTGTCTAAGTCCCAGGAGTAGCAGCCTCAGCATCAATCCTGCTATTTTCAGTAGACCTGCCCTGCAGTTAAAGGACTTGTGAAAAAGGACGTCAGAATTTATCTTCAGATAAGCAGAAAACATTTCCAAACCCAGGTATCTAGGGCTTTTTTTTTTTTTTTTAATTTAGCTTTTAAGCATTTATTTTTAGATGACATGGCTCCACTTGATAGCAGAGTGTGAATTTGAATGTTGTAAAGCAATATAAATGGCCATTAAGTTAGGAAGCACAGTATGACCTTTTTGAAATATTATGCCAAACATTGTGTTTGCTTTGTGAGCTAAGTGGAACTTCTGGAAGGCTGGTGCTGATGAAAGGCACTGGCTTGGTCTCTGGGGAGAGAGCACATTATTGCAAGATGAATCTGGAGATTTGACAAAAATAACAAAACAAAGCTGTAAGACAGGGTTAGATTTTAACAGGAAGAAGTTTGGATTAACTGTGGTGACTTTCCTATGCCTTATTTTTCCAGAACACAACAACGCCTTTTATTTTTAACTTAACTTTTGAGCTTTAAAGGTATTCTAGCAAATCCTGCAAGATGCTGTGAAGTGGGACTGTGGGAGAGCATTTGGGCAAACCTGCCAAATATTTATGCACCTTCATTAGTCATATCCTGGTATTATTAAATATTAGAGCAGCACTGCTCCAATGCTTAACCAATGCTGTGTCCCAGTATCCTGTGCAGTGCATGGAAAGGCTAAGGAGGGGTAGGCAGGAAGGGGCAGTGGAAGTGGAGATGAGATTCAAAGGGAGTTGTGGAATGACTGCTTGGAGACACAGTGGGCACAGAGCCCAGTCAGCATTCGAACTAGGACAGAGCCTCACCAGTCTCTCTTGTGCTGGGGACAAGAGGAGCTGTTCTGAGTTGTCATATTTTATATAACATACTCCCTGAAAACAGCTTTTGTTTCTTCAGGCTGACCCTCAAAACTTGTCTCTACACAAGCAAATAGAGGACTCAGATTCTTTCTCTTGGTGCAGAAGTTCTTTCTGCCTTTGTAGGAGGTATCACCCACAAAACCCAAGCAGTGATGAGGAACGAGTGCTGGTTAATCTGAGACAGGAAGCCTTCAAAGTCTTGAATTACAGGCTCCCCAGGGCAGTGGTCATGGCCCGAAGCCTGGCAGAGTTCAAGTGTTTGGACAGCACTCTCAGGCACGTGGTGGGATTCTTGGGGCTGTCCTGTGCAGGGCCAGGAGCTGGACTTTGATGATCCTTGTGGGTGTCTTCCAACTCAGGATATTCTACAATTCTATCAAAATAAAACCTGCAAGCTAATTCCAGTCACTGTGTTTACAGTCCCTTCTGTATCTCTAGTTTAGGCTTCACCTTAGTCAGCAGGTTTGTTCTTGAGGGGGATTAAGGTACCCCAACAGCAGCAGTGACTCCCACTAGTGTCCCATTTTTATCTATAGCACAGGTAAATAAGTAATTTGGAAATCAACACAAAACTGGCTTTGAATCCTGGCTTTGTTTGATGCATCCCAGTTAAATGAGGCAGTTTATGTACTTCCACTGTGGCCAACAGGAGGAAATTTAGCTGAGATTTACGAACACAGGGCAAGTATTTGTCATTTGCTCCAAAAGGCTGGGTAAGGTGCTGTCCGGGAACAGGTAAATCAAGGGTATAACCATTCTCCATCTGTAGGAATATGTGGTTTAAGCCGTTGGTTCTCAGCTGGAGAGATGCATCTCCCTCGGGAGGCATCCCAGCTCTAAAGGTGAGGCACATACTGTACTGCAAAGTGCTGAATGAACAGTTTCGGCATTTGATTTGAAGGATGCTTGTAACACCTTTTCAGAGAAGATGGGAAAACGTTCATTTTTCAAGTACGTCTGGATTCAAAATGAGCTTTTACCCTTCAGCTGGCTTGGCATTGTCATGTGTCTTAGTGAGTTTTTCAGTTCGTGCACACGGAATATGTGCCCTACAAATATAACACAGGCTTACTTGCACCTGTTCTTGTGGCATAGAACTTGCAAACCAGAGGTAGGGTTTTAAGTATTTTTGTTATTATTTTCCAAAACACTCTTTTTGCCCTACCTGGGTATAAAAGAAGTTGAAATTTAAAAGAAGTTTTAAAAGGTTGAACTAAGTTCAAAGCTTTACCTTTTGTAACAAGGGATGCTTCCTAATACTGGGGTTTTTTTAAAAATTAAATCTTGAAAAAGAATCATCACATATCTATTGCAGAAGACATTGCTTCTTCTTTTCCTAAATTTTTTTTAGAAACATGATAATTTTTTTGTCTGAGTTTGTAGACAAAGCTTGTTATGCACTGCCAGACAGCTAGACAGCTAACAAGCTTTTCACATTAGCAGGCACTAGTGGCATTGAGTAACCTTTTTGTATTACACAATCAGCCATCTCAGTGTTTACATAGAACTGATACCAGGTTATATGAACATCTGTCCTGCATGTGGGACAAGCGTGTTAGAAAGAGGGAACAACTTAGAGCTGTTCCAAATCACAAGCAGCTTTCCTGAAACTTCAGTGTTAAAGAGTTTACAGGAAAAAAATATGTGTTCTCTAAGAAAATAGCACCTTTTCTAATAGCCTTAGCTTAATTACTTTTTGTGCAAAGTGGGGTGGAGGCAGGCTTGCTTTTCACATAATTAATGTTTCCGTTGAAGCCTATACACACTCCTCGTTGTTCCTAAATGAGGCTCCTGCTCTGTATTGTGTCAGTCAGGCTGCTTTCTGAAATGCATCTTCACGCAGGAGTTTTCGATCATCTGAATACCATATCATGTTTTTTAATCATACAAAGCCAGTGGCTGTACCAAACCAACATCTGTGAAAAGAAAGGTGTCCCAGAACTCTAAACTGATTCAAATTCATCTTCTAAAACCAGCACCACGGAACAGGATAACTGTGATTGTGAGGTCCCAGAAGAGGAATGGAGCCCATGACACCTCAGCACAGCCACACTACCCCTTCCCAGGGATGCTCCCCTCTCCCAACCGCCCCCAGCAGTAACTTTTCTCTGCTGAGCTACCCCAGAGCTGCCACCAGACAGATGTTGACATTGGAATATTGAGCTGAGGTGATGCTGGTTGGGTGTCTGCACTGAGAAGGGACACTGTGCGGGGCTCTGCTACTGGGAGTAGCAGCTGAGTGGTGCTGGGTGTACATACCCTCCCCTTGCAGCACAGGCACAGCTCCTCCAGTGCCTCTCTCCTGTGTCAACAGGAGCTTTGTGATTTGCAAGCTAATAATGTTTTTGGCGCAGTTTTAGCTATAGAACAAATCCTTGTTAGTGATGATTTCTGAAGCACAATTTTAATAATGACATTCTTCACTTACATGATGTAGCACTTTTCAAAGCACTTAGGATTTATTACTGAAGGCTCAAAATACATCCTTAGGGTAAGTTTAGTTCCAGCAATTATTCAAGCTGAGAAACAGAAGCATGGGGGTTTAAATAACTTACCAGAAGTTGTAGGAGAAGTTTCTAGTAACGCTGGATTCTTGGATCCCTGCTGTCTATGCAGGATAACACAGCTTTCTATCACCCTTGAAGCACTATCTTTTGTCATTGTACTTTCTTTAATTTTTAAATGAAACCAATCTTCTAAAGACTGGATTTTACTTTTTTTTTGCTCTCATACTTATCTGTTAAAGTAACCGCTTTTTTTTCTGATACCGTTTAAGTTGTAAAAAGCCTTTGTTTCATAACATATTTCTTAATTGCACCTTTCCAGTCAAGGCTGCTACTAGCTTTGGTAATGCAAAAGACATCACTCAGCTGTGAAACTGTGGCAGAATTCTGAATTGTAAAGCACATTATATACAAGCAAGAGGCTGCAAGGACTTATTTGGGAAAATAAAAAGAATAATTATATGCATTGCCTTAAACAGTTGAACCTGGGTCCTCAGGTGGTCTAAATCACCATAGCAACGTCGAATTCAGTGAATCTCACTTTGCACAAAGGAGATCTATTCTTCATTTTTTCTTCATCCCTTGAAGACTTCAACGGTTATTTACAGCTTCTCTGTCCTCCAACTCTTTGTGCTCCCTTCATTACTTCTTGGATCACTTTCCCAGCAAACCCTTTCTCCCAGGGTGCTCCTGTCATTACAGGACATCTTTACAGCTCCAGGTAACACACTGTCCTTTCAAAACCAGCTGCCTTTTCTGACGTGTAACTCCAGACCCCTTCCAGTAACATCACCGCTTTCTATTGCTCACTCCCTTCCCTTTCAGCTCCCTTACAGCAATCTCTTTCCTCTCATATTCCCTTGCTCCCTCACCCCTTCAGCCACCTACCCACACATGATTTGAGTTCCTCATAGTTTGTCCTCTTTTCAGCCTGGATGCCTAAGGAAATAAGGTTTATATAATTAATCCATCTGTCAGGCCCTCTGTGTATTTGTCAATGCTCCTTTAATAACTTGGAACTTGTTTGCTAATTGGAGCTAAACCAGAGGGAGGGGCAGCATGGCATGAGAGGGCAAACTCCTTAAGGTTTCGTGAAAACAACTGTCTGGGGAGAGAACAGAGAGCATGAGTAGTGAACTGAGGAGTATGAAGCAGAGGTCAGCCTTTACACGTTATAACTGGCACAAAATGGCTGTCCTGTAATATCCATTCTGTGCCTCGGTGCTGTTTCTCATCTATGCTTAGCCAATGGAATAGGTGAGCAATTGTGGCAGAGAGGGCAGGGCAAGGCAACAGAACATGCAAATCTACCCCAAATTAGACAATATTAATACCATGAATAATGTATTCTCCTTCAAGTTCCTCGTTCTGTTTCATTTTCTCCATACATTTTCCTCCTTCTTTTCCTCTCTTCTTGTCTCTGAAGTTTTCCTCTTTCCTCCTTCTTTCCATCTTTCACCTCTGTGTCCTGATCCTCTCTTCCTAAGTTCCTTTTCTCCAAAGGAATGCCTCAACAGTAATTTCAGTCTCGCCTTTCATCCTGCACTCCCCCACATACTCTCTTGTTACTGCTAATTGTGCTCCCTTCCTGGACTGACACTGCTTCCCGAGAGGAAAGAGAACTGCCGTAATGATTGGTGGCAGCAATGTCTTAACCATCTTCTTAGAGCACAAACACTGTCACAGTGTTTGAAAAGCTACATTAATTGAACATAGATTTGTTCAAGCTGCTCATTGAATGGATTTCCCTTGTGCCTGGCTTGTGTTACAGCTTATTTTAGCTATAGACTGAATCCAAACAATAGTTATTACTCCTGCCAGCGGCCGCCTCGGCCAGATGCCGAACCCCCCTGGATCTGAGGACCTGGCATTGCACAGAATAGAGACTCCAGCAGTCAGGAACACCAGCAACTAGATGCTAAGTGCAGACCTGGCTTATCGAACCGTGACCTTGGAACGGAAAGAAAATACCTCTCATGGCTTAGATTTTACTTCAGATAACTTCTGCAAGGAAGTTCATCTACTCCCTGTGCAGCAGTTTGGGGAGTCACAGAATCACAAAATATGCTGAGCTGGAAGGGACTCACAAGGATCATCGAGTCCAATTCTTAGCCCTGCACAGGGACTCCCCAAGAGTCACACCCTGTGCCTGAGAGTATCATCCAAATGCTTCTTGAACTCTGTCAGGGTTGCAGCAACTTCGGGCCATCTCTTCGGGTCCTGTCACTGGTCCCCACAGAGCAGAGATCAGTGTCTGCCCCTCCTCTTCCCCTCACGAGGAAGTTGTAACTGCAATGAGGTCTCCCCTCAGTCTCCTCCAGCTGAATAGACCAAGTGCCCTCAGCCGCTCCTCACATGGCTTCCCCTCAAGGCCCTTCACCATCTTCATTGCCCTCCTTTGGACACTCTAATAGCTTAGTATCTTTCCTATATTGTGGTGCCCAAAAATTACACAATATTCCAGGTGACTGCACCAAGAGTAAGCTGTCCTGGGGCCAGGACTGCTAAAGAGGCTGGCAGTAAAAGAGGTGGGCATCTGAAAGCCCACCAGAGCTGAGGCTCTGACCGCTATTGTGAGCTGTCCTGTTTGTGTGTTGGCTTTGCTGAGCCTGTGTGGTATTCCTGTGTGTTGTGCACTGTAGACCTTCCAGAATGCTCCTTCCCACCTGTATTGTACTGGGGGGTTGGACTAGATGATCTCCAGAGGTCCCTTTCAACTGTAATGATTCTGTGATTGCTTTTGGCTTGTAAGTCATCACCCTTCTGTTTCAGCCTGCTGCTGGAGCCCCTATAGAGGTGGCATTGCATTTCCAGGAGAGGTATCTCCCCAAAGCCCAACCCCTTTTCTGCAGCTGAGACCGCTCCATGAGGATTTGTTGAAAGCTAAATACATTGACAGAGAAGTAGCTCAGCACAGGAGGTTTCCTAACCCACAGGCACTGGGGACATTTTGGTCCATGCCCATCCATGAATGGCCCCACTGAGCCATGTAATGTCCAGGAACTGACATGGGGCTCCTGCTAAAGCTCATGGAGCTGCACTCAGGCTCTTCTCACAGTGCTGGGGGTTCCCTGTGCTAACAACCATCACCCTTCGGAGCAACACGGGACAGGACATGTGGAGACAGTGGGATACTCTGAGAGAAGGACTCACAGCATCTGGCTGCCACTTCCAGGTTCACAGTGCCTGAGGTGTATAGCTGGAAGCAGAACTGGTGCAGCCAGTGCTCTCTTGTGTGGTTTGTTTTATAAGTGCAGTATGGGTGGTGTTCAGAGGCGCCAGGCGAACACAGCTCCAGATAACATCCGTGGACACAGCGTGTCCAGGATTCAGTGCCGTGCTGTGCTCTGCATCCTCGGGGTCTGTGTGTTGGCCTGGGCTTGCTGATTTAGTGCTTCAGTCTGGGCACAGGTGCAGTGCCCTGTACATGTAAGCAGGAGAGATTTGCATTTTATCTCTCTGAATCAGCGCAATTCCCCTAAATACCCTCTTCAGTAAATTCCTAATTGCCAGCAATTTATGTCTTTACCTATTTATTGCAGCTTGCAAAGTTTGCAGTAAATTTGGCTTGTGATTTTGTGTTTGTAGCAGTTAAATCACTTATGAGAACTTTAAAGAAACATATGCCTTAAAATCAGCAAAGCATTTACTACTTTTGCATACATGGTGAGGTCTGTTTTATTTTACTGTATTACATTACTAAATAACCTTGGTTGTTATTCTTCAAGGTCTCAATGTGTTGAGCCATTAACAACTATGGAATATATCTAAACTGCATTAGAGCTGCATAACTACAAGCTAAGGGGTAATCAAAGATCTGTCAGGCTTAACATAAGCATATGGACAGCTCTCCACTACTAATATAGGAAAAAATAAACCACTTAATTTGGAATTTTTAGGCTGAAGTCCCTAAGGATGCTTTTACCTAAATGATCTTCAACTTCCACAGTGCAAGTGGAAACACCAGTGCAGAAGAATAAGGAACTAAGAGTTATGATCCTCTGAAAGGGAGAAGGAGCACATGAATATTTAACCTGTGTATATATATAAAATTAGTACAGAGATAAACAATTTGATGAGTAGTGATGCATATATTTAATTTATAGTTTTATGCATTTTTAAAGAAAATGTAAGTAGGTAGAAGCTTGAGTTTAATTAAAATAGCAAAAGAAGCATTTGGGCTAGTTTATTCTTTAACATTGAAAGACATGTGACAACTTCTGAAAATTGCAGTTCCTGAAGGGGAGGAAGCAGAAGAATATGTGAGGTTTAACAGCAGTTCTGGCTACGCTGCAGACAGTGGGATTTTCACAAAGTCTGCAGGATTTGTGGAAATACAGTATATTGAACCTTTCAGGTGTTACCATTAGACAGGCCCTTCATCATGTGAGTAACATCGGTGCCAAACCTGTGGAAGTTGTCAGGTATTCTGACATACTTTTTGTATTATTAAGATCAGGAAGTGATTAATAAAGAGAGAAACATGGCACTGTGTGGTAGAAACTACATTTTTTTCTTAGGGCCACTCTCAAACAGTTTTTCAGGAAGAATGACACAGTTTAAGAAATCTGACTCTTGAATTCATATTAACTCCAGCAGGAGAGAGCTGAAGTTTTGATTTCCATCCTGTCTGCATGCTGATCCAAAACAGTGGACAAAGTCCAGCGTAGGCTCTGAAAATGCCTTCCAAAGGACAGCAATTTGCTTTGTCCCTTCTGCAGATACAGCCACTCAGCTGCTCAGGTGGTGTTCGTGTTCCACAGCATCGCCTCCGGGCTGCCATCAGCATTGCTGTGGCATTGTGCTGCTGTTCTACACACAGACGGTCTCCTTTCTCCCAGCAACTTATGTCAGCTCAGGATTTTATATCAGCATATACAAGAGACATAGGAACTAAGGGAGGGGAAGAAGTGCAGTCTTGTAGATACCACTGGGATACAGTATAGTAAGGGGCAATACATGGATATATCTCCATAGGAGGGAGGCTCAGTGCAAGAAGTGCTGGAAGTTATTTGGCTGGAATCAAGACAGATCTTTGCCATAATGTGTTTAGCAGCGACTTTTGTATTGTGATTTATTGAGAAACTGTGTTATTGCTTTCAATTTTGAAAAGCCATCTATAACCTGTTCACAGGAATGAAACTCAAGAAAACCGTATGTTCAGGATATTGTTGTTATATAACCAAACATGTTATGTTTTATGGTTCTTCGAGATGCCTTAAATGATTTCTCCATCAACGGGGTCTGTATTTTGGGGCTACTGCAGGTAGTTCTGCACTCCAAGTGAATTAAATCCTGCTGTGTTCCTGCTGCTTCTTCAGAAAAGCAACTGTTTAATGTCTGTCTAGATGGAAAAAACATCATGCAAATATATAATTTTTTCCCCAGATGTTGTAAACATTATTATTAATCATTTTGTTATACTAATTTTGGAATAGGGAGGTCTAGAAGGATGAAAAAGACAAGGTGGTGTTTAACAAAGTAATTGAGGAAGGCTGTGCCATGCGTGCAGACTGCAAGGAAAGAGGAACAAAGATGTTTGTGTGAGGAGCTGATAAGCTCCCATGTTGTTACAGAGGACACTTGCAATTCAGGCTAGCCAAGGCAACCTTCTGTCTGCTCTGTCACAGCTAAACTGTGCCACAGTACAAGCTGTCTGCAATATCAACCCTCCCCCCTCAGAACTGTCCCCTTTTCTTCCCTTCACTGACATGCACTGAATATCCATGTCATGTTTTGCTTTTTTCTGTGTTTGGTTGGACAGCTGCCCCATCACTGACAGCGAGCAGTGAAGTTATGGGGTTGGCTCATGTGTCATTTATTGAGGTATTGTTGTAGAGTTCCTCAGAAGTTCCCCCTCTGCATTACACAGGGTGCATCTGCTGAACAAATGACAAAAGACTCCTTGTCAAGGTAATACTCTCAGTGTTGTGACTCTGAGTGCTATTCCCATGTTGCAGCCTTGCCAGGACATGGGTGATGCACAGTAAATCTGGGTATGTGGACTGGGTATTGTTCCACCAGCACCAATAGCCTGTGCTTGGGGTCAACACTGTGCAGTGAGCCTGGTGCTGTGCAGCATTGGAGCTGGTGGGAGCAGGTGCTGGGACCAAGCATTCATGGGTAAATACAGGCATCATTTCAGTTAGCTTAATAATCTATCAGTGTACACTTTCCTAGAGGAAATGGTAAATGTAGAGCTACTGCTTGACTGTCAGCCAGTTGCAGATGTGGAAAGTCCTTCCAGATCAGATACACTATAACTAGATTTACTTCTTGGTGAAAAAAAACACAAACAAAACCCACTGTGTTTACTCAGACGTACTTGCTGACCTAAGAGATGGTTAGGTAGGTAGTTAAACCTAGTTAGAAGGGTCAGGTGAATGCAGGTTATCTCAGATGCCTTCCTGCTAGTCTCCAGGAAGATCACAGGACCCTGATGTGAAATCCTCTGTGGAAAAAGAATAAAAGGCTCTGTGCAACTTTTGCTGGATCTGAGGAGCCACAATCTTGTCAGAGCAGTGATTTGGCCTCTGAAGTACGGCAGGAAATTATTATGCACCTCTGCTTCTGTGGGAGGAACCAGATTTAGGAAAGGTGAACTCTGTCCTAGAACCAGGTCTCAGTGGGTGGACTGTGCCTGTCTCTACTAGACGTGTGCATGCAAATGAAGGAGACAAACATCTTGCTGTGCCTGCATATAAATGTGCAGTTTAAAAGTTTTAATATTTTTGTGCCTGAACTTCTCAGGTTCAAATTTTAGAAGTCATTGTGTTTGTGGGATTTTTTTCCCTTTCCTTAAATTAGCATATCTCTGGTTGTTAGGGAATGCACACAGTGCTTTGTCGATTGAAGCATTAATTGCCTTAGGCCTTCACGCTGTAACAATCTGAATTATTCTTTCATATTCCCCTTCAATTCTCTGGTTTCTGAGTGCCTTAGAAGCAGGGAAAGCTGGACTCGGTCAATGTGCAGGGGAGTAAGGAGAGTTCCTAAGCCCTGGGTTTTATTCCGTGAATTAACACGGCTACTGGGATAAAGGGACTATATCTTTCCACTCCTCTGAAGTGCTCAGCTCACTATTTGTGGGCCGTAAAATAAGCGGCAATAACAATAATCCTTGTCTGACCGTTGAGAGGAGTGAATCCACTGTGCCTTCCAGCGGCTCACAGCCAGTAAATGGGATCATATAGTGCATATCATCTGCATTTAGTGTGACTACCTGCTACTGAGAATATTGATTATCTTCCATGCTGCCGTTCTGGGTTTATATCTTCATTTCTTTCCTATCAGATAACCACTCTTTTAGCCCAATGTGGGCCTCAGGAAAGAGAAACCTGGCAAAGGGGCAGCTTTGAACCAAGTGTGACTGGTCACAGTGCTCAGGGACATTCACCCATGTGTATCTTATGGATCAACACAAACAGCTATTTCTGGCAGGAATACTCCTGGACTTCTGACTTTTGTGGGCTTGGCACTGCTTTGCATATATGTTGCCGTAAGGACTCAAATAATGTGGCCATTCCTAGATAACAAACAACATTTTTTTCACCAAAATGAATTCTGAAAAGCTCTTCAGAGACATTAAAAGTCTTGGGTTATTTGTTCTACCTCTGGATTACTGGATATTGTTCATGTTGCATAAGAACTTAAGAGTTTTTCTGCTGTTACACTGGAGACGTTCCTGAGCTACTTTAAGAACTTACATTTAGTTCCAGAGAAAGGTAGAGAGGACCGGCCAGCTTTTGAGAGAGAGATGAAGGACTGAGGCTGGTTCTCTGCCTTTCATCTTGATATATCGTGTGACACCAATTGGACAGAGAAACATTCTCTCTAATGGAGCTTTCCTTCAGGCTGATGGGCTCCTGTGTGTGCAGAATGGCTGAACACTCACAGCAGGTGACAAGGTGAGCCTGTGGCAGCCTCGGGATGCTGGCTAAAGACCACGATGTGTTTGTAGATGCAGATGGAACTGTCCCAAACAAGGTAGTATGTTATCAGATATGATTTGCTGTTGTTGTGATTCAGTTACTGCCATGGAGTTCCCTTGAGTTTGGATGGTGATGTTTCTCTTCACCCTCTGCCTATAAAATTGCAGGAGTTTTTTTCCCCCAGCAAACACAGTAAATTTGTTTTGTTGGTACTTTTTTTATTATTCACATGCAACCCAGCCACTTGAGATCAAATGGAATAAAAACCTGTATTCCAAAGCAACCATGCATTAGAAGAATGTCAGCAGCATTTTATATATATATTGCTCCAACACTTTGTGTTTAATGGGGAATATGCTCTCAGTGAACACACACCACTGTGGCACAGAGGGTGAAGATATTTGAGGAGACTCTGTTCACATTTGTGATCATTCCAATCCTATCCTTTTTGTTTAAGCAGCAATTTCAATTAACATAAAGAAAAATGTTATATCTTGAGGTTTTGATGAAGCAGGCTCACACACAAATTTTGAGAGGGAAGAGAGGAGATGTGGTAAAATTAATATTAAGATTAGCTGGAGTTTACTAAGATGCAGATTCATTAAACCCAGTTGTTAATACAAACACCTCCTCTTGCTTTAGGAGCTCCAGAGTTCACCATTTGACCTTGGAGGTCATCTAACTTCTGGAGACAAGTGGCAAACATGGTGTCACTTCTGCTTTGCAGGACTAAAGACACAGAACTCAGGGGGTGCTGTAGCTGCTACTGAAGAAATCAGGCACATATAGACTTCATGTTTCAAGGTGAAAAAGACTTTTAAACCAAGAAACAAGAACCTCAGCTGAGATCACTTGACTTTGAGATGTGAGTTTTAACTCTCTCATGCTGAAGAGCTGTTCCCTGTTTTTCTGTGCCATTTTCCTCCAGGGAGAGTTGACATTTGTGTAACTCTAAAGCGTCTCTACTGTTGTGTAACAGCTGGAGATCTGGTCCATGATTTTTTGAGCATAACAAGGAACAAACCTTTATTCAGTTTGCAGGTACTGCTCTGTGCCGACAGGATGTGACCTGCAGCTGCTGTGTGGAGTTAATTCCTGTGCTGAGATGGGAGTTAAGTCCCAGCTGCGGCTCTGGCATTGTACATGTGGAAAGCAGAGATTTTTCTACTGGGATGTAATTTGTGGAAAAAGTAAAATTCAAAGCAAGTCCAGTAACACTGACTTTATGGATGATGGGAAGGAAACCATGGGAAAACCCAAGAGGGACAAGTACCTTTTTCTCCCTTTGCCTACCACTCATTTTTGCAGTGGAGTGAAATGAGGACTACAGAAGAGAAAAATGATGAATAGGTGAGAAAAATGAAGGGCAGCTTCTTCATACAAGTGTGTCCTCAATGGGAAGACAAAGAATCCCTTCCAGTTTATACCAGCTGTGAATCTGACTTCTGTTTCTTACTCTCTTATACTTTTGTTCTTCTTTTTTATTAAAGATTTATCTTGTCTCCTTTTAGTTTCCAGGAAAAACACCTGCCCAAGAGCACAGTTTTTAATGAATCCTCAGTAATTTCATATCAAAGCAATACTTTCAGTGATAAAATTGCAATGGACTCGTTTGCCTTTGTAAAAGCAGTTCTGGCTGGGTTGACTAACATATTGACTGAAAAAATGTTTTGAAGATATGCCTGTTGTTCATGCAGAGCTCTCTTTTGCAGAGACAATAACCCCCTTTTCCAGCCAGTCCTCCACTGACTTCTTTTGTTTTTGAAAACGTTCCCCTTCTCCTCTTGATTGTTATTCAATGCGATCTCACTTGAGCCTTTTCTCCTTGGGAGCTGCACAAAGGCAAGTTCTGCCCATAAATTCAGGAGAAGCTTTCTTCATATTAAATGAGTTTCATTTAATGCATCTTAGGGGGGAATCATTTAAACTGTAGGATTGCTGATCTTTACCTTTCTCGGTTTCTGTGTTAGAATGACCTGTCATTCCTTTCTTTTGATATTCAGTAGGTAATTTCCCTGTGTGTTTCTAACCCTTCATTTTGGGCTCCATCCAGTTTGTCCAGGATGGGTTTTTTTGAGTCCTCGTTAATCACTTCATTTTAACTGAGCACCACATAACCAAACGCATACCTCTGTGCCTGCCTGTGGTTTTGCTCCTCTTTTTCCCCTTTTAACTCATGCAGCTGGTTTTGCTCTCTCCAAGTCCAAAAATCTGGAATCAGAGCCTTTATTCTTGGTAACCTGTAGAGTAATAAATCACCGATCTCTCTTTCCTGAGTCAGAAAAGGGAATTTGGAATTGAAACTACAGATAGGCAAAGATGCTGCTGGCTATTGCAGCCTCTGCATTCAGATACAAAGCATTTAAATTTTCAGGCTGGAAATGTTTTTCACAGTAATCAGACTGAACACTGAAATGAAAGAAAATAAAAGCTCAACCTTTTTATCTCAGTCCTGTGAAATAAGTTGTGATCATATCTGTGCCTCTGGAAGGGAAATGAGTGTGATTAATGAAGCAAATCATACATTTTAACGTGTCTGATAAAACAGTTATTCCAAAGAGAAAACAATATCTTTAGCAATTCAAAATATTGTTATTTGCATCTCTTTTTAATCTGCTTTTTCTTTTCATTGCCTTCAAATTCAGGTAGGCTGCCATTTATTGCCAAGACATTACTGTTTCACGTCTTTCCCTTCTTATTTGCCTTTCCATCTTCTTGGCATAGAATGTCTGTGTCCATTCCCCCTCCCTCTCAAGCAGAAACACTTCTGGTATTGCATGTTTTCCTAAGTCTTTCTGCAGATAAATTAACCACATGAGGGAACTTTGCAGCAACTTGCCCGTTGCTACACTGTGGAAGTTAATAGGAAGGTGCAAAGGGTAAAGTCTGCCTCTAAATGTTAGATCCATTAACTCACTGACCTTTAAAAAGGTTGGATGGCAAGTGAATCTTGGCATGCCTGGCAATTTTCAGTCGTTGAAAACTCACTAAACATATGTGTGAGTGAAAAACTTAACACTGTACTGAGGGTGCCTGTGTAAGCTGTGTCTGATATTCCACTGAAAGTCCTGGAAAAGCACTAGTTTGAGCCAGCCTGTGAAAGAGGTCGGTATGATTCTTACCCATCTTGGAACAGCCTGACCTCTCCTGAGGTCCATCATTCTCTACTGTTCAGAGGTTTCTAGAGTGGAATGGACTACCACTGAAAATCAAATTATGTCCAAAACCACAGATATTGTAGTGTTGCTACACTACATACCTAGTGTAGCAATCACAGATGGTTTTATTCCTCAAATATAGTTTCACACTCTTTTTAAAAATAAATTAAGCTTTGGTGTTCTTTTTGCTGCCCAGTATTTCTACTGGAAGGCTGTTTGAACTCCACCTTTCTAATGGTTTTCCTTTCTAGGTTACATTTATTCATAATTGGTCAATTCATACTGAATTATCTTCCTGTGTGTTTTTCTTTCACTTAAAACATCACACTCCTGTAGCCTTTATTAGCACATCAGACTCCTCCTTACTCAGACCCCATTTTGAATCTGCTGCATTACATCTTCTAGGCTCCATGTTTCCTAGATCTTGCCCTTGGACTTGCCAGCTATTCCATTTTAGACTAAGTTGTTAAACTACCGTTTGCAGATGAAGTTGCTTGAAGAACTTTGAAAAGGGCACTGATAGTCCTTCACTTGTGTTGGATATCCCCATCTGAGGGTGGGAAGGCCCTGGCACAGGTTGCCCAGAGAAGCTGTGGCTGGCCCATCCCTGGAAGTGTCCAAGGCCAGGTTAGACAGGGCATGGAGCAACCTGGTCTAGTGGGAGGTGTCCCTGCCCATGGCAGAGGGGTTGGTTTCCTTCTAACCCAAAGCATCCTGTGATTTAGCCGACGATCAAAGGCATCTTTTTCAGGCCTAACATGTTGGAAGCAGGAGAGGCACAGTCATGATCAGGGAACTCTCTCTGTGATCAGTGCAGTGGGTTATTGTGAAATCACTGTCAAGCCCTATGCCAGTCTGTAGACCTTCCCCAGCTTCTACAGAGAATGTCTTCTGTGTTTAAGGTTGTGTCCCCAAAACTGAGGAGAAGAGCAGGTCCTTTCAAACATGTTCCCAAGTAGGAAATTGTAAGGATCAGTGCAAATACTCTGAAGCTGATATATAGGGTTCTCAGAAAGTTGAAATGTCGTTGTCAGGCATGTGCTAGACTGATGGAGGAGAGGCAGCAGGAAAAAGGCAGTCTGTGGATGGCTGGAAGGAGTTGTTCCTTGCACTGCTGTGGTCACACTTAGTGCTCTGTCTGTCTGTGACTGCACTGCCTGTGAAACAGGACCCCTGCAGTCCTGCCCCTGGGAGCGCAGCCTGGTGTGCTCACATCATGCTCCTCTCATCCAAAGGTAATTTTTCCATGGGAACACTCTCTCTCCTGTCTGTGCCCATCGTTTTGCCTTTTCTTGAAGCATCTTTGCTTTCTAGTATGACCTTTTCAAAGTGAGAGTGACCACACCTCAGTGTGCCTTTTAAGACCATGAAATGCCAGCATTTAATAGACATTTCCTGTAGGAGCTCCTGTGGCACAGATCCTGCAGTCTGGTTTGCTGCTGTGGGTGTTGCTGGGTGAGTTACTGAGGTGTCTGTGGTGGCTCCTAGATCTTTTCTGAAGAGATTGTAACTGGTCCAGAACTCATCTATGCTTGTGTCAATTTGTTTGGCATAAATATGTGGTAAATCTTTGTGTTAAAAGCCGTCAAGGCATCTTAATGTTTACCCCAAGGAAAAAAATGTTTTCTTTTTTAATTATTTAGATTTGATCAGAAAACCAATTCTGTTTTGGCATGTTGTGGGAATCTCTCATTCACCTGCATCCATCGTCTGCATCTGTAATCCAACCAATAATCAATATTAGGATGACAAGTACTCAATACCGTGCCCTGCAGATAGCGAGGGTATCTTCACTGGACATCTGAGATGTGTTTATATCAGCTCATGAGGAGCACTGGGTGTGATGTTGTTCCTTCAAGAGCAGACTCATTGATTTCAGAGGGACTTTTTGTAAAGGCAGACTGTTAATTCAGTCTGAGTAAAGTAACCATTCAGCATGTTCCTGTTGATTAGCTGTAGCTGCAGTTGCTTTGAATCTGGAAGTTACATCCTTTCAGGCCCAGAATATGCAATATGAATCCCAATTTCCACAGTCCCCATATCTATTCGGATTGGATTTTTGAAATGGAATTTTCTTATTCGTTCTCTATACTATGTGCTCACTTGAACTGTATAAAAACCTTCTCTAGTATATATTCTGGATGAGGTAGAAATACTTTGGTCTTTCCAGAGACAGATCAAAACCTGTGCAGTTAATCCAAATTCAGAATGTCACTGCAGAGTTCTCCAGGCCTATCTGATGAATGAATATTTCTGAATTGTGTTCACCACACTCTTTTATCAAAGCTCTATGCCTTATTTTATATTGTTGGATGTCTTTTATATTTTCATGTCAGCTGTAACTACATTTCCTCGATTTTTTCCTTGCCAGGATGTTACATTGAATGTGAACAGATTATTTTGTGATATGAAAAAGATCAGTCATTTAAGCCTGTACTGGTTACTGATTACAAAAGAAATTCTTCGTGTGAATCATGCACCTTGTGAGAAAGGATGGTTATCAAAGGTGTGTCTTTATGTTTAGAAACAATTCCAAGTTATGTCTGACTTCTCCAAAATTTACTAAATTGATACCAGTGCTTCAAAGAAAAAAAGAAGTTGCCTCTAATTACATTCTGTTGTTTAACTATGTTTAAACAATTCAGTAGTTTGCAAATAATAGACAATTAATATGTTTCAGTTGAGAATCAGGCAAAATATTCCACTGAATCTTCCTAGTCTGTACAATTTGTTCATCTGTCTGTAAAAGATTCCGTTTCAGTTGCTTCCTGTGTGGTCTCTGGGAAGATAAAGAGCTATTTTGTGAATAATAATTCATCTTATCCCAAAATAATTTTAAAAAGAAGCATAACCTGGACCTATAACCTGTAGATAGCTCAAGTGGGGTGAGATGTAACCTCGCCTTTGAGATGTGATGCTGTAGGAGTTTTCATATGTGTTCACAAAGATTAAAGAATTGTTTAAAATTACAAGACCACTTGCACGTTCTGAAGTGGTCCCTGCCTGCCTTTCACGTTTGCACAGTTTAATCCTGAACTTTTACCTTCCATGGCAAATCAATACGGTGGGAAGAACCTGGAATAAAAGGCCAGGGTGTCTTGTTACTTCTTGAAGGACGCTTTCACCTTGTCCTGGTTCATCGTGGCCATGCTGCTTCCCTGGGCACTGGGAATTGTGCATCAATAAACACTTCAGTGATACTCCTCCTCTTAATACAGCACTCGTACTTGCAAGGTTCCCACTACAAGGAGGGCAAAGGCTGGGGGTCGTGTTTGGAGATGAGGTCGGTTGTTGAGCAGGAGGGAAATTAAGTTTAATCCACTATAAGGGAACAAAGAGGAGCTGAGGCTGGAAAATGATTAGCAGGAGGGAAATGAGACAACAAGTACTTAACAAAAGGAGTGATTGAGAGCTCTCTGGAGTGCCAAGGCATTGGGAGGAAGAGAGGTTTGGAGAGTGGAGTTTGGAGAACAAGTTCTCATCTCATTGTGTTCTCAGGAGTGTTCATCTGCAGCACTTTCCATTAGAATGTGTCCCCTCTGGAATCCATTTCAGCACGTGGAATTTCTGTTGGGGGAGCAAACTGGTTTTATCCTTTTCACTCTGAGGCTGGTGCTATAACCAGTCCCATACCTGGAATTAGCCAGTCTACCTGCATTCATAAAATATAACAGGATTCCTGAGCTGATTCAGATTCATATCTAGGCAGGTTATTTTTGGATCCCAAGACTGCTTTAAAATGTATCTTAATACAAACCTTGGCTAGTGGTTAACTGGGTGAACCTGATTTTGATTCAATACCTCCATGATCTCAATCCCAATAGCTTTATTCTATCTCTTCTTGTTTTTAAAATGTACCTTCCCTAACAAATACACAGTCAAAAGAAAATATGCTAATGCTCTGAACAAAGCGAGCTTTGATTTCATGCTTTAGGAAATCAGTCACATTTTATCATTGTCGCCAGTTGGTGCTTCCACAAACACAACCTGTAGCAGCTTTTTTTTTTTTCCTTTGGAGAGCTTTGGAAAGCTTAACTCCCTCAAAAAATACCAAATTCCCATTGATCAAAGGAAGAAAAAGGCAAATCCATTTGTATCGATGACAAATGGATTTGAGATACTGTATTTGGGCCCTTTTAAAGTCAATAATCTCTATAAAAGATCTCTTGGACTGGATTTCCAACACCATTTTTTCCTGTGTCGTATAAGTCTCAAAGAGTCAAAGTGCTATAGATAAATACTTACATATCCCACAGAACTAACAGTGGGTTTGTGAGTATCTGTGACCTTCAGGGAGAATATTAACAGGACGAGCTCTCATCTGATTTGGTGGTGTATCTGAAACTCTAATTAGGTGGCACTAACACTCATAATGTCATGTTACTTCAGAAGTATTCCTCCCTGAAAGTTGGGAATAATGACTGGGACTTTGCAAAATTGATTCTTTCTATCCCTACCATTTCGATAGTGGCCAGGAGACAGATAACGGGGGAAGGGGGCCCATGTGGCACTAAATATGTGTAATCACACATACTTGCATTACCAGGGTAGTACAGGATCTTTAAAATGATTGATTTGCTAAATTGCCTTAACTAAAAATAGTAAGGTGGCAGCTTCAAATAAATTAATTATTAATATTTTCCCTCTTTTTAGTAGCCAGAAAAAGGTAATAAATAAATAAATTTGAGACCTAGCCAAAAAAAATATGTGGTCCGAGGTCAGTCAGAGTCAACTGAAAAATAGCTACGAGCGTCAGTGGAGTTTGGACTTTGGAGGATCTGAGAAAGGGAGAATGGTCAAAATTAGAACTTCAAAAAGCCAATTATTTCTCCCCGAATCTGCTCCATCGCCTTTCAAGTGCAGACTTTTTCCCAAAAGTACATTTAAAGGGTGTGGAGGGCCAGGCAGGGAGGGGAGAGAGCTCACGATAGAAAGCTTTCCCTAAATGCATTGTGTACCCAGAGGCTATTAGAAGACTTTTGAGTAAACTGTATGATTGTACCCTGGCTGAAAAACACAGGAGCCTGTAATTATGCTGTGCTGTATTTATTCACTGGTGAATTCTTTTAGCTCGTTTTTTTTCCCCATAGGATATTCTTTATGTACAGGTTGTGTGTTTTGGGTGCACTTCATTTTTAATACCGTTCATAATTTAGCTTTGGAACCACGATATTTATTAGAACAATATAGCATATAAAAGCCACCTTTTTGCCTTTGTGCAGCTAAAATAAATAACATATATAATACATATCCATCTCAGTGCTGAATATATTAAGGGACATTCACAATACTGTACTTTCAACATCCAACTCTATGATTTAACTCTGCTCTGTACTATTTTTTTATTAAATCAGACAGATTGGTGATCTATTTTGCAGTGCATGGAATGTAAGCAGTGCCTGGTACTCTTCATTCTCTGCACACCCTCTGTTCTTTAAGATATTTATTGAAATGGTTGGTGAGGTGCAACAAGCCAGATATAATATTCCCCTAGCCTTTTGTGCAACTACACTGTAATGAAGAATTAATAACAGATTCCTGAAGAATATTAATCACACTTTCACAAGCCAGTAGGGAACAATTTAAGTGCAGGGAAAGTAACGTAACGGTCCAACTCGTAAGCCCATGCAGAGAGTCGGGAAGAAATGGGCCCTGGCAAAGGGCTTTCCTTCCTCTCTGAGGCGGTGAAGCATCGGCACAGCCCATCACATGGACCATGGAGCCACTCCATCCTCAGCAGATCCTGGCCCTCTGAAGTGTCTGGCTGTGTTGGCAGGAGGACACTCAGAAGGAGTGCTGACAACATACCTTTATACACAGGTACCCCCTGAAAAGCCCTGTCCTCACAGGATGGAGGACAGACCAAAGGGGAAACAATCCATCCCTTCCTGTAAGGCTATCACAGAATCACAGAATGGTTTAGGTTGCAGGGACCCCAAAGACCATCTCATTTCAGCCCCTGTCATAGGCAGGGACACTTCCACTAGACCAAGTTGCTCCAAGCCCCATCCAATCTGGCCTTGAACTCTACCAGAGTATTCCCACTTGAGATAAAATGTGATCTGATAGTCTTCATACATTAGCAGAGAGGGGGGGAAATACCATGTGGACAGTGAAAATATTTACTTCTGATATTTTCAAAATATTTCTTTTTGATATCTTCAAAATACAATCTTTATTATTTTTCATTTTATCTCTCACCTTTTTGGAAACAGACATTAAATAAAATTGCAAAATGAAAAGCAGCTTTATGCAAACCTCCCTTTGAGATTTCTCATCCCAAAGGCATCAGAGTGAACATTCTGGTCATTCCTAAATTTTTTTCCAACATTCTTCCAGGTCTGGAGAATCACCTGAAACCTCTTCATTTGGGGGAGCTGCTTCAATTTTGACAAATCGGTGTTTCTAGAGGAAAAAGAAATCATTGTGTCAGAGGCAGTCTGAGTAGCCAGAGGGCAAAGCTCCCACTGAGGCTTTGCAATACCGTGTTTTCTTGACGTGATAGATCTATGATAACTCTGCAGTAGTTAATGCCTTCCATTTTTGCAAAATGCAGGGTCAGAAGTTGACCTCGCAAAACATCTTTAATGAAAAATTATAATGCTCTGAGTATAACCTGTAAAAGAATTAATTTATCAGAACCTCTTAAAATATTACACAAAGGGTAATCATGTTAAAAGAACCCTATTAATTAGACATTGTGTTAAAATGAAAAAGGCTTTATGAAGGAGACTACAGTGTTGCACTGCAGTCTGTTCTTTAATCAGGATAAACATATTACATCAGGAAGAGCTATATTTATATTTTTAGTAAGCTCACTGTTAAGGAACTTCACTAAATCAAGAGTAAAACTTGGCCTCACAGTGCAGCACAGACTAGTGGGAAGAGAGGGGCAGGGGACTGCTCATGAGTGTGGTGATTATTTTGGGGAAAAACCTCTAAGTTCTACCGCAATTAGGGGCTTATTGCTGTTTTCACAGATATGTTTGGATAGAAGAGGCTCCAGAGAAGCAGTCATGAAAAATTGTCAGAGACATACAAAGCAGTCTTTTGTTATTCCTTATGATATTTTCGTTCCTCTCCAATGGGAAGTGTGTTCTGTGTGTGCAGCTTCCCCTGTGCAGCTGCTCACCAGGTACCTGGGAACTGCTGCTGGGTTCCGAATGCTTTGTCTTTGCTGGCTCCTGCTGATCCTTCCAGAATCTGGGATGCTCCCAGCAGCACCTCATAGTGGCAGCTGCTCCTGGCAAGTTCATAGGCACTGGACTCAGCCTTTCTCCCAACTCATCCTGCATTCTTCCTGCTGTCCTGTCCTATTTAAATGTCAAGGATAACGACCCTGGCTTTGCACTTGGTTGTGGGCTGCAGTTCAGTGTGAAGAACTTAACCTTTCTGACAAACTGGAAGTGCTCATAAATCTGAACTGAGCCATGGGGTTTGCTCAGAGTGCTGTGTGGAGACCTGAGTTAAGGCAGGTGGACCTGGCAAGGGTTTTCCCCCACCTTTTGGCAGGAGGGGCTGCTATCCTGAATTTGCTGACAGTGTTATCACAGTACATGGACCCAGGTCATTCCTCATCCCTAGTCAGCCAGCAAAAAGGGACCCACCCCTTGCCCCACCAAGTGTTGAAGGTAGCAGATGTTGTTTATGTCCTTGGGAAAAGCTCAGCAATAACACAGTTTCCAGAGACTCCAACACCTTTAGGACTGCCCTGACTCTTGCTTAAATGTAGGCATTAGGACATAAGGGTGTTATACTCTCTTGTCTTCTTCCTCAGTTCACTTCTCTAGGTGCACATGATGCTGCTCCCCGGTTTAAATGTCCAGAGATCACACAGGTGGAAGAGGCTGGGCTGGTCTTTTTGCCCTTGCTTTAGGGCAGGAGCATTGCTGGTCCCAAGTGTGGAAATATCTCTTCTGAATCCGCCTGCGGGGTATGGCTTTTAGATCTTCCAGGCAAAGGAGTGATGCCTTTTTACATTGAAAGTGGTAATCACAAAGCAGGGTGGCTGAACTGGAGCTCTGATGTGAAAACCACACACAGCCCCAGTCAGCTCCAAGCAGGATTTCATAAAGGCAAAAAAGGAGCACCCTGATTAAAACACCAGTCTACCAGGCTTACTTTTTAACTGCTCCTTATTGTATTAATTTAAAGTTTTTCTCTTATTGGAAAATGAATTAGCAGGTGTAGTTGAAATGAACTGTAGCAGTCTGGGTGTAGTGGTGTGGTAAATAGATTGTGATATTCATTTCCAATTAAAGTTCTTTTGCAAAGATCAGTGAAGCACATTCTCATAAATTGAATCACAGTAAACTAATAAACAAATTTCCTTCAGCCTGCTGATGGTAAATTCTTATTTCCTTAATATGTAAGATCACATCATGGTATTAATTATATGATGCATAAGCAACAAAGAAGCAATAATTTATTTAGCTTTAATTTTATATTTATTTTTACCTTGGATTTAGCTTTACAGGTAATTCCATACCTACAGACAAGGAACACTAAGCATTAGAAAAAGGAAATTTCAAGTGAATATTTTTAATGCTTGACTTCTGTCCATCATCCAAAAAGACTTTTAAAATCTTGTTAATGAGTGTGTTGCATTATTTGTTTTGCTGCTTACTAGGGCCACTACATCTGCAAGGGAGCACTGTAACCTTTAAACTCAATTAGTATATAAGACACATCAGTAGCAACAGTGCTCATCAATAATTAGAGCAGAGGCTCAATTCTGCATCTGTAAACACACTGCTATAGTAATTTTAAAAAAATTAAGATATTATTAAACCAATCTTAAATGTCAGCAGGATGTTCTTAGCACATAGAAATGGTGTGACAGTTTATTGGGATCCTAGTCTCACTATATAAAAATACATTTTGGTGCTGAAAAGAACCTGATCATTGACAGAGGTCCCTGAGGGGGTACCTGCACTTAGACTAGGCTAATAAAACCCAATAAAATAAAGCTCTCACTGCATAATAATGTAATTTCTTGAGATCCTGTCATTGCTGCAGGCATGTGAGACACCTATCAGAATGGATTAAGCATCCCCAGAAGGAGCTTTTGTAGGCTTCCTCTCCATGAGGTTACATAAGTTAATCTGGGTTTGGAAGGCCGGACTGTCTTCAATCCCCTTTTAGGCTGGTGGAGGGAGCTGGGCTTTGCTGGAGGCCATTCAAAGCCCCAAGGTCAGATTTCTGTGGTGTGTTCTCTGGAGAGACCCAACTCTCCCCTTCAGTGAGGGAGAGAAGGATGAAGCTCATTTTGTGAGTATCTTCTCTGTAAGTAATACTAACTTGTAAATCTTTTTCTGGACAGACAGTTTTAAGTCTGGACAGACTCATTTCTGGTGTCAGGGCATTCCTGCATCCACATCATCTTTTCCTTTCGCTTCAGAGAGAACCTACTGCTTTACTGCGTTTTGGAATCTTTATTCTGATTTTTCCATCTGCTGTTTATCTCAGGTTAAGTTTATTGCTGATGACTGACTCCTTCCAGTTAATATTATTGAAAGGCATCCTGTGAGGACTCCCGAGGTTCTGTGGAGCTGTCTTGGAGTTTGCAAGTAGAAAAGCTGTCCTATTCTGCCTTGGGTGGGCACCATGGAGAATTGTGCTTCTGAAAAGCTGCAAACCTTTGGCTGCCTTTGTCTTATTTTTAATGCAAAACATGTCTTGAAATTTTGCAGTCAGACAAAAATCTTTTTCAGGCTTAAATATAGTCATTGTGCAAGTGCAGGCTATCCAGAAATCCAGCATTTATTTTCCTTATGAGACCAGAGCAAGAGATATAAAAGAGAAAGATTTAGGTCAGGTAAAAGGGAAAATAAAGTGGCTGGTGACTTTGTGTCCTCACTGGTGTGTCTGCTTTCTGTGCTGCCTGTGTCCTTGGGTTCCTCGTGTTCCTTGTGTTTGTCTAAGGTGAACTGTAAGGTACAATCACAGTCATTTTCTTGTTCCTCTGGCAGAAAGCTGCAATTCTCTGGTGATAACAGAGCTTCTGTTCTTCTGAGTGATCTTTCTACAAAAGCCTTCATAAAAGTAATTATTCTGTTTCAGCCATAGCGTGAGGTTGGTGATGGGGGAAGGGGAAGGAAATAACACAACTCTGCCTGCAATCACAATGCCAGGGGTTTGCAGTACAGGACAGTTTCCAGAGTGGAGCTGGGCTCTCCATCTGCATGTGCCCAAGTCCTCCTGATGATGCAGGGTGGCGGTGGTCACTTGACAAGTGTAGTGCCAGACAGCCCTTGGAAGAGGGAAAATACCTTCCCACCTCACACCAAGCAGAGCCTGCCTTAGTTCCCGGGTCTGCCTTAGGTCCTTTCCAAATCTTTTACTGAAGCCTTGAGGTTATGATTCTTCCAAACAAGCAAAGCTCCATGTCACCTTCAGGCTGTGGATACCTTGGCTCAGCATGTAAATGCCTGGTCTGTCGGGCTCTCTGTGTGGCAGCGCCTTCACCCAGAGTTTCTCTGTTGCAGCTGTTTGTTGTAACTCAGCATCGCCGAGCAAGTTGATAAATGCATATGAATTAGCTATGACCAGGAGAGGTAATAGTGCTAATCAAATCCTGGACAAAGATACTCTAACCACTGGGAAGCACCTTTCTGCCTCATGGATTTTAGTTACCCTGTTGAGCCAGTAAGTTGGGAAACAGAAGGCAAGTAACCATTGCAATTATTGTAATGGATTTGAGATGGGAGCAAAATTAATCTGCAGCTTAACAGACTGAGAAACACTTACTGTAGTGCAAAATAAGGTTTGCAACATGATGAATTACTTATGTTGTGTGGAACAGGACATGTGATGAGAGAAAGTTTCAAGAGGGTTTTCCTGAGACAGGAGTTTGACTTTATTTGGTATCACCATCCAGCATTGCTCCTGCACAGAGAACACGAGCACACCCAACATTTGTGCCCCTGTTGATTGGATGAATTGGAAGGCATTTAGATATGGGGCTGATTGGATTGTATGTTTTCTTCCATTAAAGCGTGTAGAAAGTCCAAATATACATAAAGCTAAATAGTTATGGGATTTGCATAAAGCACAGACATGTTTGTGTGCTTAGTTACAACAGATTTATACATGAGGAGGAATTTGCTGATTTTGGTCGTGGCGAGATTTCCCACCAGTTTCACTCTGACACTTCACCAGTAGGAGACAAATTGACTGCACTGCAGTCAGTGATGGCATTCCCACCAACTCAGAAGGACTAGGACATCTGCCTAGATCCTTAGGAGACAGGATAAAACAGATCTCTATATTAACATACTCTTGTCTCAAATACTGAAAATAAAGATCAGAGCTAGAAATAAAAATAAAAATATTAAGTGGTACAGGAAACACTATTTTCAATTGTGAAATAATTATTTTTGATTCATCAAAGGTCAGAATTACTAGCACGGAATACCAGCCTCCACAGCACAAGAGCTGTTGTGTTGGTAGCAGAAGAGCACATGCAGTTTCTCTGAAAGTAGGGCACCTCTTGGTAAATCTGTCTGTTCTGTATCAATAGAACAGCAAGTTTCCTTACTTGCTCCCAGCCCTCCCCAAACCTTTCTTCTTAATTACATTCCTGTATTTCAAAGTTAAGTGTTTTAGCTGTGGCCTGAATTAGCATGGCATCCAAGCCACTCGTGGCTGAAGTAGAGATAGAGATACTGCATGTGCTAAAAGCTTCTGTAGGTTCAAATCAGCTGGGTGGAATCACAGAAGTGGCTGTTAAATAGAACCAGCCTTCCCTGGCTCAGGATGCTGCTGATGGTCAGGATGCTCCTCTGAGGATCACTGGGTTCCTGTTCTTACACTCCTTCCCAGGTAGGGAGGATTTAAGTTAAAAGGACCTTTTCCCCCATCCGTGTGGATTTTTTTATATTCTTAGGTTTTTATCTGCTTTACTCTTAGATCCCTGCTTAAAATCCCCTTCGTCCTGAGATTTTTTTTTCTTCCTTCTTTTCATGTTCTTCTCATCTTACACAGCCTTTGCAAGAATAGTGTCATCTTTTATGACCCTAAAGCCTGATGTAAAACCAAGATGTGAAAGTACTTTTAATTCAAGGTACTTGACAAACTGGGGAATAGTTGCTGAAATGGAAATGACCTGTGGAGATTTTCATAAATTTAGGCTTCTCTATTCTCTTGGGTGATTTGAGTGATTCCAGCTTACACAGAGTTTGAGGACTTCGATCACCAGGTAATGATGTGGTTAACAGAAGATTGGATTTCCTGCAAGAAGTAATTACCTTGATTGATAAGAAAATTTGAGGAAATTCATTCAAGACTTAATGAGATTGACAAGGTCATGGTTGAGCCAGGCATGCACCTTGAATAGATAAGGTTCTGTGTTTAGAAGAAGTAATCCAAAGACAATAAGCTCCTCAAAAAATGGATCATTTTTATCTACGCTCAGATGATGAATGAAAACATTAGACTTGTGCCTGTGACAGAGAGGCTGGAGTGTGAAGATCAGGAGAGATTCTTCACAAAGTCATTTTATAGCACTAGTATTGCTAGTGTCCCTATTTTTTACCATTAAAAAGAATATAAAAATGCCTTTCAGAATCTTTGTGGCCTCAAAAATCATCCCAGATCTTATCTTACAACTCTATGAGGTGTTTTGTCTGTCAAGGAAACAGGAGGTCATAAAAGAGGGGATATCACTCCTCACTGCATGCTCATCTCCTGCCACCCACAGTGGGGCCCTGAGGGCTGTCAGCAAAGCCAAAACCACGTTTTACATTCATGAATCCCAACTCTTTCGTAGCCTGGGTTAAAAAAAAAACAAACAACAAAACAACAAAACAAACAAACACTAAGATAACTGAGACAGACATTAAACAGAGATAGAAATAAGTGAAAAAGGAGATTTATTGTTTCAAACATTTTAGGAGTGATTTCTGGGGAAAGACATTTGCACACATGTAATTTCTACCTTGAACTGGGGCAGTGGATTTTGTTACTTTGTGTTCTGTTGCAAGTGGTAAGAAATGGACATAGGCTTTCATGTACTTGAAATATGAATGACACCTCATGAAAAGTAAAACCTGTCCTTTAGTCCTCATCCCAAATCTAACTATATGGTGCTTTTTCACTTATTTTCTCTTGTTGGGTCATAACTCTTGGAACCAACTAATTTAAAATCTAATTTAAAGTATCTCATTTTAACTCTTGTCTCATTTTCACTATTTTTTAATGTTTACATGTGCATAGTGATTCTAACGTACAGTCACCTCTTAAATGCACGTGGCTTCACCCGTGGAGTTAGTCTGGCACTGAAACTCCTTAAAGGGCAGAAGAAGTTGTTCTGTATTAATTACTTATGCAAGATCCTTACAAACAGCACATAAAAAAAAAAAAAAAAAAAAAAAAAAAGGCAATTTGCACTTAGTTTGGAAGAGTTGTACCCTTCTATTTCAGAAGAGTGTGTTCCCAAGAGCTTCTGTTTCCTTATGTAATATTTTTAAGGAGTGCCTGTGTCGAGGGGATAAAAAGGTGCAAGGGGAAGGAATTGAAACCAGAGCAGGAGCCAGTAGGATCTATTCAGTGTGAGGCTTTGTTGTGCTGTGAGCACTTCTCTGAGTGTTTCACTCACTCCTCATTGATCAGCTCAGCCCGGGATGAATCCAGGGAAGGCAGACACACCTTCAGTTTTCTGTGGAGTTTGTAAATCTGATCCACAGCAGGCAGACTAATCCTGCTTTCACTGAGCCAGTGCCAGCTATCTGCCCCTTAGTGCTCTATTCATTTTTACAAGTACACAAGGCAAAAATATTCTCTGCTCACCACTACAGGATTTCTGAATCATTTCTACAGAACCCTGTCATGCTTTTTTACAGAACACTTTTAATTTCACCTCTAATAAATTCTGCAGAAGTCTCCTAAAAAGCCTAAACTGTACCTTTGGTGAGGCAGTGGTTCTATTTTCAGGCCTCAGTAAATAATGCAGTACTGTCGTGGGTTTGCATACTTTATAGAATTTGTTTATATTGTTATCAGTCATCCTTCATGAAAACACACTTGAAATGCTAATAGATCATCCTACCCTTAGTTTGCAAGGATCCTACTGCACTCTTAATGTTATTAGGAAGATTAAATTATGAGTAGTTCTGCAGTCAATGGACAGGATTCTAACCTAATTTAATGGCATCAATTCCAGGACATAAGACATAATGCAGACAGAAAATTTAAAATTCTGTGGAATTACTTCTTCTGATGTAAATAACCCTTATTTGATATTTGACTGTTGGTTTTGCATTTCTAATGGAAATGTTTTTTCAGCAGTAAGAGTGAAGGGGTGTCCTCGGTGACAGATAAGTTACTTCAGCAGAAGGACATTTCTAAGCAGAGGGAATACATGACAGGAATGTATTGGATGAGCATGAAGGCCCTGTGCTCACAGAGCAGTTGGCTCCAGGTTCCTGACATGTGCTGAAACTTCTCTCTTGCCCCTAAGGCCACATGATTGCTCCTTTAGTTCCAGTGATGACTGTTGACATCACTTCCCTTCCTTGCCAGTTTGTGGAAATTGTACTCCCTTCTCTTACTCCCACTGCTCTTCTGGTCAGCTTGGTCACAAAATCCAGCAAATCTCTGTTTCTTCTACATGAAAACCTTTTACAACAGTTACAAATCGTTGCAGACAGAGAAACCTTCACTGCAGTTTCCTTGATGACAAGCATGGGACTTAATTATGGATGTATTACGGGATTTTAAAGGCTTCACATCATGAGATTTCCAACAGATTCCTGGTGGAATTTAAAATATTGGGATTCCCTGGAGTTTGTTTTCCTGCATTACCAAGATGGTGTTGATAATTACGTCTTTTGCCTCTTACCTCTTGCTGGATGTCTGCAAGAAGAGTGGAGTGCTTAACTGTGCCATGTATCATGTTGTTTCCTGTCCCCAGTCAAATCTGCCCAAAAGTTAAGTTTTGAACCTGACACCTTACTGAGACCTCATGTACCAACATTTTCATTCCTTAGGGTTTGATTTTCCAGCATTAGACAGCTTAAACAAAATATTTCTTACAGTTCCCAGCTGGAATGAAGGGCATGGAAGTCTTATGAGAAGTATTTCTATGATGTTGGCTCTTCTGTTGTGGCTGTGGGTCCTGGTTATTTATTCTGTTGTTTGACATGGGCACTGAAGGTGCCCAGAGCTTTGGATAAGCAACTTCAGCAAACTGGGTCATGCAGAACAACCTAGCACATTCTAGTCCAAAACTGAGGCATATTGCAGAGGTCATTCCATTTTGTGCAGTGATTCCTGATGCATTCATTAGGGAGAGTGTCTGGGGGGAAAGATTCAGACAAGATCAAGTCAATTCGTCTTTCTTTATTGATGGCAAAACCATGAATCTCCTTGGGCTGGAGATCTGCCTTGGACTGGTGCCACGTAGAACCTCAGCTCTCTGAGAAAAGCTTCATTCCTTTCTCAGGGTTGAAAAGCAGTAATTTTATGAGGATCCCCTTATTGTATGGCCATTTCTCTGCAGAAGAGGAAAACGTCTAAGTCGATGATGGATGTGAAGACATCAGATCTCCAGAACTTTGTCACTCAGTCACTCAGCTTCATGTGATGCAAATTTAGAGGTGCCATAAATCAAGAGACAGGTTGTGTGCCAGTGAGTGGCTGCATTGATAAAAGAGACAGAGAGAGTGGCAGCCTGTCAGGGAAGTAATTAATAAAAGAACCTGAGAAATAATAAGTCTGTCTCGGTACAGTGAGGCACATGCTTAACTTTTCACACATGGGTAGCTTCTTGGAAGCCGTTCCTTCACTGTGAGCTGATAAAAACATTAACATATTGAAAATCTTTATACCTTTACTTATATTTCTTCCTCTCTTTATATGTGTCCTATGTGCCTTTCTGTGAACCTGTGGATATTTATCCCTGCTGTCTGTAAATTCACACCTACATAGGAAAGATCTTTCATGTGTTTTGCTTTGTGAAGAAGAGGAGAGCTTGTAATACTGTAATGAAAACACCAGTACAGAAGAACATTCCCCCTTCCTAAAGAGAAATCAATTTAATTAGCATAAGTCCTCCCTCTTCTGGAGGGAAGAGAGATGTATCTCCCAGGTTTTGTAGAGGAAAAAAGTACTCAGGAGATTTTAAATGATCCTAGCCAGCATGTTGTAAAACAAAGTATTTTGATAAAGTAGGAGGAGGAAATTGATTTGGATTGGGAATTGTTCATTCTGACGGATCAGACCAGCAGAGAGGAACTAGACATTTTCCTTATGTTCATGTATGCTGAAGTGTTCTCCAATGAGAACTTTTCATTCTCCCTCTCTCTTTTATGAAGTTAGTGATGCCAAGAGTTTAAGATTAATTAGATCTTCTAAGACATCATTTTCAAGTTTGGTAGAGTTCCTGCTTAGTTTGTCTTCTTCCACCCTCCATCAATGTTTCCACCAACTGTCAGCTATGAAGTTAAATTTGGCCTCCAGCTAGTTTAACTTGTTCAGTTGGTTTGGGCTTTGGGAGAGGGGAAGAAAAGGGTTAATCAGATTGTGTTTCTACTGCTTGTTTAACCTTTAAAGTCAGAACGTTATAGGCTGTGAGGGGTTTGAAATGAAACTTCCAATCAGATTACGGTGACAGCTTCAACTTGACTTTGCTTTACAAGGATTTAAAATCAAAAGAGTTTTCACTTTTTTGGAAATCATTGAGTGCCCTTTTTTAGCTTAAACCCTAGGGGTAACTTTTCATCGTTCTTGCAAGGAACTCTTTTGGTACTGTCATCCTTGTTAAATTGCCATTTGTCCAGGCTTTCTACCTAATGGGTTTTTTTTACTATCAGGGACTGTTGCAATCCAGGTTCACCTTTTAGAGGGTTTGTCACAGTGCACTAAACAGGCATTGAACTAATCTCCTGCATCTGGTGTGATGGGTTGTCAATTGACTGGGAATATTGAACTGCATGGTATAATATGATTCTGATTAAAATGATTTCTAGTCAAAGCCCCTGATACTATATTTTAATTATCATAGTGGCAAAATATTCTGGGCAGGTTACTGTCCTCTCTTATTTCCACTGAGCATTTCTAGGGGCTATTTTTGTAAAGTGAGCCATTTAGCTGAAATGAAAATTGAGCTTAATCTAACATTTGTAGGAACAGAGAAATTGTCACAGCACATCAGAGCAATGGTTCATCTGGAGTTGCAAAGGTGCCTTGCCTTTGACAGGAGGCAAGACCAGATGCTTCAGAAAATGGTTTAAAGCCCCTATAATGGACAGTTCCTCAGTGCAATGTGGGCAGGGGCAGCGTGGCTCTGGCCAGCCTGGAGCAGGTAACAACTGCCTTATGGCCTCAGGCACGGGGGTTGAAATCCCTTAAACACTGTAACAACATGCCTGCCATGACTGCTCCTGCAGACTTACTGGGTCATTTTAATGTCACATTTCTCATTTCAGTGAGCACACAGATTGCTGCTGCTTTCTCTAACGCTTCATTTTCTCAGCACTGTACTTTCTTAATTATTTACCCTGTCCAGCTCTTCCCAGCCCATGTTTTTCTCTCTTTCTCCACGTGGAGTTGATGCCCATTTGAGTAAGAAACAATCCTCTGCCTTGCAGCTTCCTGCAGATGCTTTTGAGGACCTGGCAAGTCTCTGTGATGCCCCAGCAGAAAGGCCCTCTCCTCCATCCCCGGTGCTTTAGATCCCATCAGCAGCCGCAGCAGCTGCTGCCAGGACACTACAGAGCATAAATCCATTGGTAACAAAGCTCTTCCATTGTCTCTTCGATCTGTGGCTGTCACAAACCCAGCTTTGGACAACAGCCGTGCTTCCCTTTAATGTTGAGATGGCTGATCACAGTATCACAGAATGCTCTGGATTGGAAGGGACCTCAGAGATCATCTACTTGCAACTCCTATCTACCTGGAAGTAGTAGGTCAATATTGCCTGGAAAACCTCCCTCTCTCCCAGTGTGGACACAAAATTTCAAATATCATCTTTAAAAGAGAATTTGGATTTCATTTTTGAAGTGAGTTACAGAAAAGTCAGTGACTGACTGGGTTTTATTCTGGTGTCTCAATGAATATACATTGAAGATGTTGGGCAAATTTGTGTAGAATCCCAACTGTTTCAAATGCACAAGTTAATGGGAATTTTGCATGCAAAAGGACCATGAGATGAGAACTGTGAGCAAATCTGCCTTGCAGTGATTTTTTCCCCAGTATTCTGCAGCTGGCTTTCTGCTCAGATACAAAGTTACTTAATGTAAATGAATGAGAATATTCACCAGCTTGATCCTCCCTTTCCTTATCTCCTCTGCTACTCCTGGCATTGGAAGGAGGGTCTAATGGCACAGCACTGGGTGAGCAGCAGCAGCTCACCCTGCTTTCCTCAGGAGGAAACCCTTGCCTTTCGGATTCATGTCTGTGAGGCTCCAGATGAGAGCTGAGACACATGAGAGAGAGGGATCAGGGCATGGTTCTCCTCAGTAATGACTCTGGTGTTACACTGGTGTGAATCTGCTGGCTATGAGAAGTGTTCCAATGGATGAACCAACTGTCTCTGCCTATGGACATGGGATTGGGTGGCATCTCTTCATCACCGGGTCCCTGAGATGAGGTTCCAAGCTCAGGGATCCTTCTGGTACAACGTGAGACATCTTGGGTGGGCCTCTGACCAACCTGGTCTAGTGGAAGGTGTCCCTGCCCATGGCAGCGGGTGGAATAAGACAGTCTTTGAGGTCCTTCCAACCCAAACCTTTCTATGATTCTATGACTAGATCCTGAAATCAAAGATCCACCCCCTGTCCAAGACGGGCGGTGTTAAATTACTATGCCACTAAAAATATTAAATACAAATATTGACCCTTTTTTTTTTTTTTACTATTATATTAATCCAGTAGGTAATTGCCTAAATAAAAGCTGGGCTATGTTGCATTAAATTATGTTTTATGCTGGCAATATTAAAATTAAAAGAATGACCCTCTTAAATCTGGTCCTGATAGACATCCCCTGATGGTTTCACTGATTTCTTTATTACAGTTCTTATCCTGCCATGAGTTCCTTTTGTTTCTCAGTAATTACTGAGATTAATAATTACATGATTAAAATAACATGGTATGCAAATGCTGTGGTAGAGCTTGTTCCAGGCAACTTTTAGAGCTGTGCTGCCTTTCCTCCCCCACACCCACCTTGTTTGCTTTGCTTTCCAGGGTCAGAGTGTATCTCAGTACAGAAACTGTTTACAGCTTAGAGGGTTTATTCATAGCAAGAGTTACCACCATAATTTTTTTTGAAAAATGAATAGCATAATGGAATTCAAGAAAAGGTCCATCTTTTGAGTGCTGGCTGCTCAACTGATGGCAGGATTTCCTGCAACATCAGCAGTTCATTTTTGTGTCCTGTACTTGACCCTAAAGTGATGTTTTTATCCTTCCATCATAAACAGAGAAGAATATTTCTATTTTCATTGTTTGCTTGAGAAGGGGAAAAAGTGGCCAACTTTCTTCATCTTCACTTTCAAACAATCCCTTTCTCTTTATTTAATTTTTACATTCATCTATTTCTATTCCAGATCAAGTTTCTTTAGTGCTTGTTCTGAGAACAGCCAAAGCAGATGCAAATCCAGTGTCAGCTTGCAATGCTGCACCTGAAATTTCTATAAAGACACAATTCTTAGCATGATTAGAACCTCATTATGACCATTATAAAGCTTTATGCCTGTTGTGTATTTAGTGGACTGTATATTAGAGGATTGAGAATTTTTTTCTATTCAGAAATAGATTATCATTTCATTAGAATGAAAAGAGAATATATGCTTTTTGTGTTGGAAAAACAGAGATCTGACTTGCCTGCCAGCAAAGCCACCTTCTCTGGTGCTTGACCAGTCTGTGAAATTCAGTCCTGTGTCTGCTTTTCTCTCCCACTGTACTTGCAGAAAAGCTCAGAGCAACCATAAAGCACTAAGTCTGTTTGGTTCTGCTGATATATTTCAAAAAACAAGCCATTTTGGATCTTGATGCAAGATGATTCTTTGAAATTTTTGAACAGCTAACGCAAGAAATCTGGGACTGTCATCTTAGCCCCATCTTGGTTGACTAATGTATCCTTCTAGGAAAAAAAAAAAAAACCAAAAAGCACACTAAAATTGCAAAAGAACAGAAAATTAATGAAAACTTTCAACCCCAGCAGTGCCCTCCATCACTGCAGTTACAGCAAAATGAACAGGGACTGGATCCCATCACAGACTGATGCAGCATCAGCTCACAGCTGGGCTCTGAAGGTCACCAACCCCCTAGGCCTGCTTTGCTGTCCTTACAGCAAAGTCAATTCCCACCAAAATTTGGTTACAATGAAAAAACATTCATAAGTGCAAACTATGTCTTTACTTCTTAGATTAGTGGCTCTTCCCTGTGAAACTACCACATTTTACAAAGCAGATGACTCATATCAAGAGCTTTCTCAAAGGCCACTAAGAAACAGATCCGTGCTTCAAAAAAACCTGCCTTTTCATTAAGTGCTAGTTCAGGAAGCTAATCATTGCCTTCTACGATCGTTTGCCCATCACAGATGGCAGGAGGCACATTTGAGACCATTAATAGCAGAAGCTGTCAGCAATTCCTTTAATGATATAACCACGCTGCCTCCTCTAAACAGAAAATAACATGATTTGTGTAGCAAAAACTACTGCTCAGTGATAGGGACATCATCATCTGTCATCTCTGCTTGTTTTATGTCTGAGGGAGCTAATCAGGAGACTGGCAGGGCTGTAAACTACTGCCAACCACCAGTCGCCTCCTCAGCTGCAAACAGGATGCAAAGCCAGTGTTTGTTTTCCTTGGGACTGGCCACTTCTTAAAAAATATGGATAAGCTTCACCTCTCTTCAGTCAGTGGGATTTTAAAGATCTGCAGTTGTCTTGTGTTGGCTCTGGGACATTGTAAACTCAGATCTGAGTAATTTATTACAACACCATTCTAGACCTTCCCGTTTAACTTGCAAGACTCACAACTTGAGTTCAGCTCTTTCATGGCATGTCCCAGCTGTAATCTGGACTCTAGTATTGTTTATGGATTTTTTAATCTCATTTCTGATTCTCCATCACATGCCTGATGGTAATAGGGGAACTAGTTTGCTATGTAGAGTTTTAATATTTCCCTGACCAGAGGCAGGTCAGTGATACAAACATCAAAGGGCTTTGAATATGTTTTCTTTTTATTGACATGAATCACTGTCAAGGACACCTGTTTTCAGCTTGCTCTGTACCTTGAACTTCTACTGAGGTCCTCAGAAGTACCAGAATGTAAAGCTGCAGCTGACCTGCTGCAAGTCAGAAAGTGGTGTACTTTTATCCCGGAACTCCGGTTTGTCTTCTTTCCCACTGATGGGCAATACTTTAAACAGAGCTCTCTGCACACACCTAGAAAAAGGTAGGGAGGAGAACATCAATAACGAGAGATTGATTTTTATTTTGTAGTTGAATCTGCTGGATTTGTTTCACATTGTTTCCTCTTATCTCCATTTATTTTTCTAGAATGTTTGCTTTTCCTGTTGACATATTTTCTTGATTCATATTCCATAATCCTTTGTCGTTTCCCTCTTACTTTCATCTCCGTTTTCTCTCTATTTGTTCTCGTTTCTTTCCCCCTCTTATTATATTGCTTTATTTAAATCTTCTGTTTCCCATCGTTTGTGAGGCCGCAGCCACCCTTTGCTGTGATCACACGCCACGCTGGCGCTTCCTGCGGCTCTGAGGAGGAACCCCGTGCGTGTCCCGCCCTCGCTTGGCGGTGCCGACGCTCTCCGGCGGTGACAAAAGCCAGCTCAGGATGGTGAAACACAAACACTTGTGGCAGGGAGGAGAGGGGCTGCCGTTTTGATTGATCTGCCGGTGGGATCCAAGGGGAGGGATGGAGCTGTCCAAGTGCTAAGAGCCTTTACTTGCAGCACAGATGACAGACTTAAGACGAGCCCTGAGAAGTGTGTCTTTGAAAATTAATAACATAAGAAAGAAAATATTCCATGCTTCACTAGCAAACCTAATGCTACATAGTGAAAGCATTATGAAGCACTTTTTTTTATATTTTATTTTGGGTTTTTTTAAGCAAGAGAGCTGGTTTATGAAAGTTGATTAAGAATGTGGTTTCCACACTGCTTCATTTTAGAAAATCATGCTGACGGCTGATGTATGTTTTCCGGCATATTATAACTTTTGAAGTGTATTAATTTTCCCTGCTGGGGAAAATGTCGTTCAAGAAGATTGGGGGAGGAGGGAGGGGGCCTGACATCCTTATTATGCTGTCACATAAAGACTACTTCTTCAGACTCTTCAAGGTCTGTGTCTCTGGAAGAGTGACAGCCTAATAGGTTCTATTCTTAAATTCTAAGTATCCTTGATAGTGCACAAGCAATTTATCTTTAAAATAAAAAGTGAAAAAAGTTCTGCCGATACATAGCTGCCAACAGTCACTGGGAAATAGCTGCATAAAATTGAATTTCTCCTATCTTGCAAAAATATATACACAGGGTATTGAAATGCTTGTCTCTGAGCACCTGTATCTTCACAGTATAAGACCAGATGTAATTACCAACTTACTATGAGTTTCATTCCCATCGCAGGATCTGGAGTCAGGAATATCCTATGCTCCCAAGCCTGTGAGCAATCTATGCAGTGTTTCCAAAGGGAATTATGACTTGATGACATGATCCATTGTGGCATGAAATAAGTTCACAGTGTTGCTTGTACCTGGGTGAAGCACAAACAAGATTTAATAACACAGAAATAAATCAAATACAAAACACGTATTTATTCTCCTTCAGGTCTCAAAGATCAGAAATCTGGAGCTTAACAGTAGTGGAAACAGAGAGAGATGACTTTCAGGACTCGATAATTCTGGTATTTTGCCTCTGATGTCATAATTTTTGAATCCAGCCAGAGGTGAGAATGCAGTGCAGGATTCTAGGTGTGCATTTCAAAGAGTAACAGATAAGCTGCATAAGCGTATAAGAAGCAAAAGCTTTGATAGTGCAGGGAATTTGCCTGAGCAGTTCAGCCAGTCAGTGTTCACCTGTTCCTGCTAAATAAGTAACTCCTACTTAAAAACATCCAGCTTGGCCCCAGACTGTGCAAACTGGGCAGTGGAAATACAGGTCATCCAGTTCAGCCACATACAAACAGGATGAGAAAGCCTTTGTTCTGTAAGCAAGCTGGATGTGCTCACAACATTGTCTTAGCTTTGTTTTGTTTTGAAATCACGGAGTAGATGGGAGGGAAATGGGAATGCTGAATTGTGAAGTGATGACAAGAACATACGGCAAACCATTCATGGTTCATCTCAGGGTATTGTGCTTACCTGGGAAGCCTTTTCTCCTAACTCTCTTCTGATTCTGCTTAGCTACTTTTCTAATGCCTAGTATCTGTCAGCAGAAATGCAGTTTCTCATTCCACTCCAGAAGTCTCAGGCAGTGGGAGTTATCCATCATCTCTGGAGGATTTCCAGCCCCCCATGCCCCGTAGGTGATTCCAGATGACTGTCATCTTGGATCTTTCTTCTGTCTTTCTTCTTTCTTTCCCTGTGACACATTCCAGCTGTGAGAAGAGCCATCACTTGTTCATCTTTGCTTCTGGAACCAAAACCTTTGTACTGGCCAGGTAATAACTTTCAATTCTGGCAGAACCAGCAATCTCTGAACACACTTGTACACAGATGTCTTCTGGGATGATTTTCCTCATGTTGTCTTTCTCCGACATCCAGGCAGCCACTCCTGTTGGCTGCACCCCCCTCTGCAGTACTCTATGCCTCACAGCTACCTCTAATTGCTGTCCCACCTCATCTTAACCCATATCAAAGGCTTATTATAGACTACTCTCTCTCTCTTTTTTTTTTTTTTTTTTTTTTTTTTTTTTTTTTGTTTATTTGCTTAATTCTTTTCACATTGTTTGGTGTCAACAGTGTCCATAGCCACAATGTTGTGGAGCATCCACCAAGAGAAAAATGGCTCCTGGTTTTATCCAGTGTGGAATTTCTCCCATCACATCCTGGCCACTCTTGTTGCTGTTTGCAGCCTAGTTCCCATGTAGCCTCAAATGACTTAACCAAGGTTTATTTTATTTTTTTACTATGCCCTGTATTTTTTTTCCTTCACAAGTGAACAAACAAGTCCAGATAAAAATAGGTTAATTTGAAATGATTTCGGGTTTCTATGCTTGCCCTTGCTATAAAATCACAGTGAGCTCAAGTTTAAGGAACAATCATTAGTACACATGAACAAATCTCTACTCAGACTGGATTTCTTTTAACTGTTGTCATCTTTCAAACTTAGGCCAGGCTTTTAAACAATGAAAAATCAGCTCTCCAGATAAATCTGACTTTGAAATAGGGAAGCTTCTCTCTTTCCATAGGGTGGATTAGCAAGATACAGCTAATATCAATAAATAACATGAAGCCACTGGGGCCATAATCTGTTTTCAGACCACCTAAAGCTTGCAGCTTAAAGACAGCAAAAAGGGGACATTGTTTTACCTGAGATACAGGTGAAGAACTTCAGCTGAGCATGTGTTAATTCCTAATACACTTGGAGAGGCAGTGAGTGCAATACCTTCAACAAGGGAATCATACTTCTTTGGCAAGCTTTTCATCTTTGCCATCCATAATTATATTAATTTTCATTTAATAATTAATCCAAATACAGTACAAGTTACTAATGAAATTAAGATTGGGGTACAGCTGTGCAGAAGACAAATAGGGATATGAATTGCATATACAGGCAATGGAGGGTGCTAATAATTGTAATGTAGCTGGGCCTTTCAGTGGAATTAAAGTCTTTCTCCACACATCCTATCGAGGCACCTGGAGTGATGGGAACTGATCCATGTAGCACAAAGAGAATGTCAAAAGGAGATGTCCTGAGAAACAGACTCAGATTCTAATCTTGAATGTGCCATTGACTTCTTGTGTTCATGCAGATCCAATACTTAACCATTTTCGCTGCCTTAAGTATTTGAATTATTGATATTCAGTATTAAGGGGAAATGTGATTTTTAAGCAGAATCTCTCTTTAGCATCCAAAACAATGGTGTTCTGTCTGTGTGGGCTTCTCTTTTCTTTCTTCCTGATTTCTTTAATTTGGAGAGGATTCCACACTTTTGTCTAAAACTTTAGACTTAAGGATTCCAGATTTCCCTAAAAGTATCAGTGTATCTCATATGGGCCAGAGGTGCCTGTGGCAACTTTGTGGTGTTGTGCTTGATTACAGGTGCTGTTTCTTCCTCATGCATTCATCTCAGTTTCTAAATTCCACCAAAAAGGTTCCTAGAAAGCCCTTCTCAGCATTGCTGCTGCACACAACCACCTCAGCACCACAGTCTGCAAGGGAAGGGAGGAGTCTGGGCAGGACAGTGAGCGCCGTGGTGGCTGTGCGTGAGCCAGAGTGTTCCCAGGGTCCAACTACTTCCTGAATTTCATTGGCAAATTAAATCCTGTTGCATTAAATAATTAAGGGGATTAACTGATGCCCTCCCCTGTTGTTCAGTCACCTCCATATGAGTGTGTTCTAATGGAGTCCTGGATCTGTTGTATCTCTGGGACGTGCAGTGGATTCATAGTTAATGCACTCCTGCCGTAATTGCTTTTTAATACAGTGGATTAGAAGATTATCTTTAAATTAAACTGTATTTCTAACAATAAAAGGAATCACATGAATTATATGTTAATCAGTAGATTCTAAGAGTTAAATGATTTTCACATACTAGTTATTACCAGTCATGTCTTTAAGACTCAGATTTAATCAGTAATTTACCCATGATTTATTGTGAGGGAAAACCAGATTTGTAAGAAACAAAATATTCCACCAGCAGGGATAGAGAAACAGATAATATCAAATTATTTCTAGTCATTATCATCTGTCTGCTGGAATTCTTATCCTTATTGTCCCAGACATACTAGCTCAGGAACACCTGCAGTAAGTACAGAAACTTTCCGAGAAAGCATCACTTGTGCAGTGGCATTGAGGCAGTTCTTGGTGCACCAGGGGTATTATCCAGAAATACAACTGGGGGCTGGACGGCACCTCACAACAGCTTTCAGCAGAAGCTGAGACTTTGGTGTCCTAAGTCATTGTGGAAGCCTGAGCTGTATTTGTATAATGAGGATGTAGGGAAGATAAGAGGGGTGCGATAGTTGCTGCCTATAGAGGTGTGGTCTTGATTTTGCGGTAAAACAAGAATGAACAGGTTCATACAATATGAGGCATTTTTCTCCTCTCTCTTGCCTTCTTGGCTTATTGCTGACACATTTCTGTGTTCTCCCTGTTAACTCACCTGCTGTGTCTGGGCCTGCTCAGATTTCTGCATCTGCTGGAAGTCCTGTGAAAGGCTGTTTTCTCAACAGCCATTACCAAAAGCATGAAGAACATTGAGGAGCAAAGTGCCTTTGCTGAAGCAGAAGGAACACTGCTGAACAGCTTTCTGATTGAGGAAATTTGACATCAGTGGTTTCGATGGAACTTGTTCGAGTCCTCTGTGTTTTTGAAGAAAATGTCAAAAAGTTATTTGGGTTGTGGAACTGTTGGTTTAAAATCTGCTGGGTGAATCAGGGAAATGAAACATTGAAAGATAAACAGGTGGAATGAAGGGGAGAAAACAACTAAAGGAACGAGATGGCTTTGGAGAAAGAAGTTTGAATTGGTGCAGTTGGGGAGTGGAGGCCATTGAGAGGGGTACGGTGAGAAGTTCAATGTGATTCACTCAAGATGTCAGGGAAGAAGTGGTGACATTGAGGATATCTGGGATGTTTGGATGGAAAGAACTGAAGCTGAAACTGAGGCTCTTGACCTGTTTATTGCTCATAAAGAATAAGGGAGCCTGGAGAAGGCTGCATTACAAGCTCTGTGGATTATGGTAAGACTGAGGCAGACCAGGAACCTGGGTTGGAGAGAGTTTTCATGATGAGTTTTCACAAAGAATATTTAATCTGAGCTCTGCTTTCATCACCCTCCTTGATTTTACAAGCAGAAATGAGAACAAAGACACAAAGCCTTTAAAACTGAGCTCATCAGCCCAGATTTCAGTGTTAGCAGTATTTGCATCTGCTACTGCATTTATATCTGAAGTTAAAATCTTGGCCCTTAGCCTGTGAGCAGCAGTTTATGACCATCCTGGATACAGTTCAGAGCTATGCTAAGTGGTTCCATTTGAAAGACATTTTTCAATTACAGAAAAACAATTTTGGGAAGAGGTTCTGTTCAGAAGTACTTGTTGAAATTCCATTTATGCAGCCTGGCATGGTTGCTTTGGTGATGCTGCGAAAGCTCTTGTGAAACCAAACCAACTTCCTGGCAAATGTATCAGTACTGCATAAGGAAATCAGGAGCTGAATCTGAATCAAACATATATA